>VDFB02292684.1:0-43080 GCA_007258455.2 Sequoia sempervirens
ATCTGCAATTCTAAAGGCCTTGATCTTGGCTCAGCGGTCGAACCATCTTTTAACTACACCCTGATATTTGGAAAAATTTTCTATTGAATGGTCTTGAATTTCCTCTAAATGCAAGAGCTTAGCTAACCAAGCTTCCCTATGATCTCCTCGTTCATAAAAATTGTTGATGAACAGAAGAGTAGGAATCTTTAGATGGATAGAAAATATAGGCTCTAGGCCATAAACGAGGTGGAATGGGGAATCACCAAGGGTGGCCTTGTGGCGAGTGCGGTTAGCCCAAAGGGAAAAATGAATCTAGGTATGCCAGTCCTAAGGATTCTTATATAGCAATTTTTTATTACAATAATCAGGGTTTTATTTTTAGATTCGGTGAGGCCATTGCCTTGGTGGTAGTAATTGGATGAAAACTTAAGGGCAATCCCATAGTCAAATGCCCAACTAGCAAATTTCAATGAAGCAAAAGCTGGTCCATTGTCACATACCAAAGCATAAAGACAACCAAAGCGATTTAAAATGAAACTTTCTAAGAAATTAGTAACTACTTCAGTTGTGCATTGCTTACATACTATTTCTTCAGACCACCGAGTACAGTAATCAGTAGTGGTAAGAATGTACCTATATCCCGCAGATGATGGAGGGCTAACTGGACTGATGAAGTCGAGACCCCATTGCACAAATGGCCTTACCTCCAGCACAAGCTGCAATGGGATAGCAACATTATTTTCCCTAGTGGTAGCGGTCTGGCATGTGTGACATGAACGAACATGACAATGAGCATCCTTGAAGATAGTTGGCCAATAATACCCTACTCTCAATATCTGATGTGCTGTGGAAGAACCAGAACCATGTCGCATGCCAAATTTGTCATGGAACTCTTTCAAAACTCGATCCACTTCCTCCTTACCCAGGCCTCTTAAGTAAATGCCCTCATGATTCTTCTTATAGAGAATGGAACCTTGTAGCATGTAACCATTTCTCTTCAATCTAAGGGCCCGCCTTTGGACTCCTTGCAGGTGTGGTGGACACTTATGGTTCAACAAATAATAAATGACATTCTGGTACCACTCTTCGAAGGAGACATCCTCAAGTTGGTACTGGTGCACAGTTAGTTCAGGTCTAGCTTCTGCTACCACTTCGGCAATCATGCAGGTGAGTGCCTATCCTCTCACCAGCTTCATTGGTTGGATCTCCATGTCATATTCTTGGAGCAGGGTGACCCACTTAGCCCTTCATTCACCTAATTCATTCTGCATAAGCAACATTTTTACTACTGGATCCAGGACAATGGCAAACACCTTATTGCACAGGATGTAGTGTCTAAATTTCTTCACCCCTCTGACGAGAGCATACGCCTACTTTCTACATTGTGATATCACAATTCAACATCCTTCAAGGGAGCACTCATGAAAGTGATCGAGTGCTCATTTCCTTCCTCGTCCTTCTGAGTCAACATGCTAGCACAAGAATGCTCTGAAGCGAACGAGTAAATGTAGAATGGCTTCAGATAATCCAGGCTTACTAACACAAGTGTTTTGGCAATGGCCCATTTTATTTCCTCAAAAGCTTGTTTGGCATTGGGTGTCAACTCAACTTTGGCATCTTGTTTCAACATAGCATTGAGAGGTTTAACAATCTTCGCAAAACCCGTGATGAATTTCCTGACGAAATTGATCTTTCCAAAGAAAGATTTTAATTCTTTCTTGCTTCCTGGGGGGAATTTTGAGTAAGGAATCGATACATTTAGGGTCTATAGAGATACCCTATTTTAAAATGATGTTCCCGAGCAACCTACCTTTAGTCACTCCAAAAATACACTTCTTGGGGTTAAGGGAAACCCCAAACTCCCTACATCTTTGAAACACTTTGCACAAATCAGAGACGTGATCACCTCTTTTTTTAGAAAATACAGTCAAATCATCCATGTAGATGATTATGCACTTGCCAATCAGATCCTTGAAGGCAATATGCATGGCACGTTGGAAGGTGGTGCTGACGTTGATGAGCCTGAAAGGCATTCTCCTATACACAAACATCCCCCACTTGGTGGTGAACAACATTTTATGATGATCTTCATACTGCACGATCATTTGGTTATACCTAGAGTACCCGTCGAGGAAAGACATCATCTAGGAGCCGTTGAAGATCTGCAACACCTCATCTAGTGAAGGCACTAGATAATTATCTTTCTCTGAAGCTCGGTTCAAGTTGTGAAAATCCACACATAATCTGATCTCCCCATTCTTTTTTCTAACTAGGACCAAATTGGCCACCCACGTAGAGTGTCTGACTGGGAAAATAATCCTTGCCGATAGCAACTTCTATACCTCTTTATAAATGATGGGTTCCAACAAGGCATTGATAGGATGCTACCGTTGATGAAATGGCCTCACTTCTGTCTTAAGAGGGATGGTGTGTGTAATGACAGAAGTGTCATATGTTTTTAAATCTTTGTAGCTCCATGCCACCACATCATGGTACTTCCGCAATGCATCCATAATTCCTTTCTTTTCCTCTGGCGTGCACACCTTGCCAATAAAAACATTCCTGATCTCCTTGATTGTCCCAAGTTTGTGGGCATCACACTAATTGCTTATGGCCTCCTTTTTTGTTTGCTAATTCTGGTCTCTGATCTAGTCCAAGTTAAATATGTGTTCCAACTAAACCATGCCCCTAGGGATCGTGTTGGTTTTGAGGTTAATAACCCCCTCTATATCCAGTTCAGCTTCCTGTGGATCAGCTTCATCAATTATTTGGACTACGAAGACATTGAAACTTGTGATGAATTGAAGGATATGTTTTTCATCATTGAAGACTTGCAAGTGGGTAACATTATCTGGGACTGATGGCGTGGATGTTAGCTTAACTGTGAATTTCTTGAGCCTAGACAGAGAGAGGGTTCGTAAAGTGCTGGCTACTTGAGCCAAGGCATCAACTATACAATTTTGAGTATGAGGGATCAATTGTATATTGAATGCATCTAAGCCCTCCAAGAGATCCCAAACCCTATGTGTATAATTGGCGAGCCTTCTATCATGACAAGAATATAGCCTCCTGACCTGTTTGACTACTAGTTCAAAATCCTCAAAGACTTGTAGCATTTTCACATTTTTCTTCAAGGCCATAAGAAGGCCATTGACCAGGGCCTTATATTCTGCTACGTTGTTGGCACAATAAAATTATAATCTATGGGCAGCAAAAAAGGTCTTACCCGTTGGACTAATGAGTTCAAACCCAGCTCTAGCTCCTTGCTTGGACTTGGATCCATCAAATCAAAGCATCTAGCATGCAGAAGGTTCTTTATCTTCAGGTCTGATTAAGTCCCTGTTCCCTTTCAGCTGGGTGATTGGCTCCTTGCTTTTAGGGGAATTTTTTGGGGTGGTGTAGTGACTAGCGGGTGGTTTTGTTGGTGCCTCCTTTGGAATTTCAATCTAACGAGTAGCTGATCCTTTAGCATGTTTGACTACTATTTGACATAAGGAACAATCAAACTCAGAGTGGGCAGTATTGTGAACCCCGCACCAGTTTGGCAATAAGAGATCTTGGTAATTCATCTGGGTACCCAAGCTGAGTTGGTCGCTAACACACTTTTCTAGGAATCCCTGGAAATCATTGAGTACTCCCCAGTCATCATCTTCATTAGGCCCATCATCTAGTTCCACCAGCTCTTCTGTACTCAGAGATATTTGAGTGGAGTCTGTCAGAGGACTGCATAGCACTAGGAGTACTTCTTCGACATATTTCTCCTGGAGCTCAATCTTGTTTTGGTAGGGAAAAGGACGGTAATTCCCCAGGTTGGTCTTGGAAAACAACACTTCGTTAATGTTGTTGTACTCTATGATCATGTATTTCATACGAGGTTCATAGTCAATACGGATTTGATTTGGCAGCCCCTTCCATGGTAGCCACATGTGAGAAAGGTCCATGGCAGTATATCCATTCAGTGCCTTGGTGAACTCCCTTCCCAAGATGATTCCATATGCATCGAGAATGTCTGCCACTTAAATATCAATGACTTGTTGTATCCTTGGGTCTGTGGCAATTTACATCAGGATCTGATTTATTTCTCCTACAATGATAATCTATGTTTTGTCTAGCTAGGTGACCTTCCTCTTTGAAGGCGTGGGCATGATGTCGAGAGCTTTGCATACTGCCAAGGGCATGACATTGGTAGACGCTCCTGAGTCAAGCAAGCATTTATATAGATTCTTCCCAAAGATCCTAATGGTGGTCAGGAAAGGGGGAGTTTCCAATCTCCCTTGGAAGATGCCCGTAGGCGTATCCATGTGACCTACTTGACCCTTTTTCTTATCAACGCCTTTATCCCTATTTTTCCTAAACGGTAGGTCCTTGGAAAACTACCTATTACTCTGTTCTAGTTCCTTTTCAATTTTTTTACTCACAGATTGGTTTACAAGGACATCCTTCCCTTTCCTGGTATTATCTTGTATTTCTACTTCTCTATAGGCTCTTCAAAGGTAACCCTCTTAGTTGGCATTTCTTGCATTATACTGGAAGATGGGGTTCCATTAAGAATCCTAAAGAAGACATGCCTTACAACAGAGACTTTGAGTAATTCAAAGGCTGAAAAACTAATTTTTACCCTTTTAAACTTTTCTGCCACATATTCACTTATTTGCTTAATTTTTGAACTAAAAGTCTGGCCTATGGCGGAACTAGGAGGTTGGACTTTCGTTTGACTAGACGATTTTTGGGATTGGCCTTGAGCCTGGTTTTGCGACTAGTTTTGAGATTTGTCCTTGTTGACGTATTGGGTAGGTATATGGAGAAGTTCAGGGTTATTGCTGGCATTAGGATCAGGCGGAGTGGCGAAATTGTTTGGTGGGGTAGAAGTTGTAAAGGGTCCACCTGTCTCTCTATTCCTAAGGAAGTAGGGAGTCGACCTTTGATGGAACATGTGGACCTCATCTACAAATGGCTCCTCTTCATCTACTGGACCATTATCTACTGAATCAAAAAGTTGAGGCAAAGTTTGCTTGTTACTTACCTCTTGCACTTCTCCATCTTCGATAGGAGTAGGCTCGACTTTAGGATCATTGCGGTAGCCTCGCGGAAATGGTGCTTGATTAACCATGGGAGAGGAGGAATCGTATGGCTCAGCTGAGATGATGTCTCTATAGCCAGCATTGTCCACTACATTCTACACTTCTACTTAGAATATTTCAGTAGCTGTCTGGAATTCGGGGCAATCCAACTCAGAATGTCTACTGGTTTTATGAATCCTGCACCATATGGACAAGGCTACCTCGGCAAGGTATACTCCACTAGTCATTTTTTTGTTGCTTGCCAACTGATCAAAAGGCATGGGGACACCTACGTTATTGGACCAAGTGTTCCATGCATGATTCTACCTCTAAGAAGGTCTCCTTTCTGAATTCTAATTAGTATTTTGCCCTCTATCATAGTTCTGCCTAGAGGAAGTGCTTGCTTCTCGATTATCCCTATTGTCCCTATTGAGATTGGCCTAGAAATTATGTTGGGAGGCCTGTAACTGATTGTTCTAATTTTTTAGGTGTGTCATTTCCTTGGACATTTTATTTATCATCTCAGCCAGTTCCTCTAACTTGTCTTTCTCGGTCCCGTTCTCAAGCGACGACACTAAATTTTGGAGAAAAACAGACAGGGCTATTGGTTGATTCTGATAAGCTGAAGGAAATTTCAACCCTGAAAGGTAAAATGGGGCATGGGGCTATTGGGAATATGCCTGCTATTGTGGAGTAGCCTGAGAATAGTTATACTGTGGTTGAGGCTAAGAATAGGAAGGCACGGGAGGCACATAATTTAGTGGCTGCCCCGGGTGTGGGACAATGGGAAACTGAGGAACTTGATTCATTAGAGGGCTCTGATGAGAAAATGCCTGATTCAGTCCTTGAATCTACATCAGGTGGGCTACTGGCCCCAAAGAAGGCAACGGGCCAATGATATTCTGCCCCAAATCTATACTCGTGACAACAGCCTCTATATAGGCGGTCACCAGGGTAGTGAGTGTTGGGTGCATCCTTTTTACCAAAGCTGACGTGAGGTTATCCAAAGCCACATAGTAGACTGGGAGGGCTGCAACATCATTATGAAGGTACAGGTCCTGAAGCCTTGTATAGGCCCAATGAAAACAATCATTCAAGGACCCAATAGGTTTGTTCATTTCCCTTCTAACAGACATAAACTGTTGGTAAAGTTCTGAAGGGCTGATGGGAATCTTATATTTCTATAGGAAGGCATTCTTCATCAGATTCCATGAGGTAATAGATCCCCTCAGTAGATTGATGTACCAATAGAAGGCTTATTCCCCCAATGAATGTGGAAAAAGGTGGCATGCGACATCCTCGTGGTTGACTTGCATTTCAGTGATTGTTGTCTCGAATATTTTGATATGCTCCTCAGCTGTTCTTTGTAGGTTGTGCAAATGAAACTTTGAACAAAAGCCCTCCAAATTCTTGGGCATATCATGATTAGCGGCGAAATGTATCAATGAAGGGCTATGTGCTGACCAAGCCATGGAGGGTGGCGAAGGTGGTATCTGCTGGTTGGACTATGCCCTAGGCTGGAAGGGCCGGGAGAGGAGTAATCCCTTGGCTGCCAGAGATAAGAGGTGCAAATACAGTTTGAGATGCTTGGGTGAAAGATGAAGGCCAATCGAATGAAGGTGAGGGTGGAATGGAAGTGGGTGGAATGGAGGAAGAGGAAAAGGGAACACTACTTCCCTTAACTCACTTTGCCCTTGTAGTGGGTTGCAATTCTTCAAATTCTCCCTTGTTTGGTGTTGACTGTAGAACCCTTTGAAATCTTTTCAGGGAGAATGATCTGATTCGATCCAACTTCGCCTTTAACCTTTAGCCTTTGTATTCCAACTTTAGGCCCTCCCTCTAGCACCAGTTTTTTTGATGTGTTTTTTATGCACTTTTCAACATAGGTAGTAAGTAGGTGCACTACCTCTCTTGAAAGACAATCTTTCACAATCAGATTGTAGAACACTATCCCAAGGTCTCTAATGTCAGGTCTTGACAGTGCTTGAAATATCTCAGTTATTTTATGTGATTTGCTTGAATCACAAGGTGGTCTTATGAGTGAGTTACAAAGCATGGGAGGTTGGATCTTGAAATGGAGTTCTTAGGATGGAAGAATTGTTATGCATTGGTTGTAGGTTCAAACAACAGCCTTGGACTCTATTTTTTCATTAGATTTGGCTTTACAATGTGCAACGAACCTTAGCATAGGTCATTCATTAGAGAAAAAAAAGAAAAGGAGGCAAGGAAGAGGGAAAGTTCCTAAATCTACAACCAACTATAAACAGTGATGATGGAGTTCCTGTAATGGACAACTTCTTGAAACAATGTTCCACTTAACCAAAAATCTCACAGTATCATAAAACTTGTGCTATCTTCTAAGGCCTGCAAATGTTTCGTCTGTCATTCACCATATACATGCATGAACAAAAATAAAAGTTTTGGAGTAGCTTCAAATTCAAGTCTAGACTAACTTTACACAGCTATCTACCATCAACAAATAGCAAAAAAGTATGGACTAAGAGGCCATCAACACAATAGGAATTTTCATGATCACAGGACAACATTCCTAAAATCTACCAAAACAAGGAAAAGATTAACTAGAACAACAATAAAACCTAAGTTCTACATCTAAGAATGGAGATTGAATCAAGCAACATATGAGAAACTCAGAAAATACACCAAGTCAATGTCCTTTACTTTATAAATTTATGCAGCATGCCTTTACAACAACTCAACTCCCTTTGCAAATGAGAAGAGAGCTCTATTTATAGTGCCCAAAAGATCTAATGAATGGCCAAGATCAATTCTTATTGTGTGGCCAAGATTCATTACAAAATAATGTTTCACCTACCCCCTAATATATCACAATTTTAAAATTACATTTTGTCTTTTTCCCTATTTCATCCTCTTGTTGACGGAACTGTAGCACTTTTGTCTTTAGCCAATTGTTGTTTTTACTGTAGCTACTCTTTAGGGAGTTCTTCATCTTTGACTGGACTATCCTCCTACCTTTTAGAAGCCGTGATTCTATGAACATGAGGATGACTGCTTGGAGCTTGTCTATTTCCATGATTTCATATTGCAACCCCTAGTAGCTCCATTCTTTTGCATTATCTTCCAGCCTTTTCCAATCCTCATTGTACTTCATGCCTTGGTCCCTAAATAGCTCTAATTGATCAAAAGAAAGGGCAGCAAAACTCAAGAATTCCACTGTGATTTCACCACCCAACCCATCCTTCATCTTCTCCTAGAAGTATGGCTTTATCTTCTCTGAATCCATTTGCACTATGGGCATGTCATAGTCTGTCATCAGCTTGAGATAACAAGTGCACTCTACCCTGATTTCTTTGATCCATTCAATGTCTGGATCCACCTTGCTCATGATTTGTTCTAGTCTTTCCCTTCGGTTGTCAAAGTCCCATTGCCATACATCCATTAGCCAGTGATTGTCTTTCTTAAATGCAAGCTCATTTTCCCACATGGCTTTTGGCATCCGAAGGATAGCTTCGATCCTCAGAAAGTTGGAGTCGTAAGTTGTAGGGAAGTTGGTGTAGAGCTTCCTTGTGCCCTCCAGAGATTGCAGTAGATCCAAGAACCTATTGGCTATTCGCACAGCCCAGCTAATTCCCATGTTTCTGACATATGAGACTTGTCAGAACCAGTCCTCTATAGTATTTTCCAAGTTCTTCCTTCTTTCCATCTTATTGATCTGCTCCTTGGATAGCAGCTGGGGTGCAGTTGTGGATGTGGTAGGTAGGTCATCCACTGAATACCATTGTTGTATGTAATTTGTTAAGGGTGTGACCTGTGCCTTAAGCTCATCCTTCGAAATCTTATATTGTTTTATCAAATGCACCATCGTAGCCACTGACTC
Organism: Sequoia sempervirens; assembly: GCA_007258455.2. NCBI lineage: Eukaryota > Viridiplantae > Streptophyta > Pinopsida > Cupressales > Cupressaceae > Sequoia > Sequoia sempervirens. The sequence goes on from VDFB02292684.1 coordinate 8,899, forward strand.
CTCAAGGTGACTGACCTTCTGCTCTCTGGTGACGGTCCCCAAGTCGATGGTGGAGATGTTATAACTTACCCTAGCTTAGCCAATCACAGGTGTTTCTATTTGTACCACTAGAGACCCAGAAGCATCCATCGTTACCCTAGATCAGAATTTGGGCTTCTTTTCCTTCTTTTTCATGATTTGAGCTCGAGCCTGATGGCCTCCAATCTCACCCTTGGGTCCTTTAATACAGGGGCTTTTCTTTCGAGCTGCCTCTCTAACCATTCAGGCACAACAGATTTCTCCTTCGGTGAATTATGGCCACCCTCACCCTTCTCAGTCAAGGCCAAGGTTTCTGCTCCCTTTTCTTCTGGGGACTTTTCTTTCTGCTTGGCAACATCTCCATCTTCCTCATCAGAATCTTGGATGAACACAAGGCATTTGATAGGAAGCACAGTGGACAATTGTTGTATGGGACTTTTTTGTTCTTTCGTATCTTCTTTCTTTTCCTCAACATGTTCGATCTCGTGCACATGTTCTACTAATTGCCTGACTTCGAGGCTCTCAATAGTTTGGGTCCCACCCTTAGTTTTGTCTTCTTGCTACTGCTTTTCTTCTTCAAGCGGCAGCCTTTCTTCCTCTGATTTGATGTCCTTTGGCTGCTGGGCTAGTTCTTCTTCAAGGTCATCGTCAAAGGGCTGCACGATTACCCTGCCACTAGGGCTACCTTCCTTGTCCCCGCTCTCTGAGGAACTAGTTCCTTCCTCTTCATAGGCCACCCTCTTAATTACTTGGTGCTCGTGGTATTCATCAGCCTCCTCCTCATAGGCCCTTCAGGCCTCTCATTCTCGTTCCTCCCACTCCTTAGAGATTAGCATGGTGGCCTCCATAGCCGATGGCCCTGTCGGCGGTTGTGAATGTTGAGTAGTAGCGAGGGCTTGTGCAAGGGCTGCTTGAAGAGTAGGATCCATTGGGATCTGGTATAGCTCAGAGGGAAGACTCTGCATATGTCTCGAGAGAGCCTCGAACATGGTGGAAATGGGAATAGGTGTTGTCATAGCTGCCAAAGGAAGTGATGTGGTAGGTGACATGGTAGCGGAGGAAGGGGGCATGGTCATGCCTAAAGATGAGTCAACAATTATTACAGAATCGGCAAGAGCTAAAGGGGCAAGATGGAAGGAAATGTCCACTGCCGATAGAGATGTGGCAATCATAGGTAGAGAGGTAGGTGGCGCAGTGGTAGGGGAATTGAGAGCCAAGAGAGGTTCCAATTGATCTGTATCCCATACCTTCCCCTCCTAGGTTGAGGGCTATTCTATGGTGCTCCCCACTTGTTTGATCCTTTTGGAGGGTGAGCCTCCCACTTCTTTCCTCGCATAGACCTTAGGGTCTAAAGACTATTCTATTTTTGTCCCCTTTCTCTTCTTGGATCTGGTGAGTGGAGGAGACTTGGAGGTCCTGCCAGTAGAAGTGGTGGCAGCAGCATTATCTATGGCACTTGGCTCACTTTTGAGCCCTTCGTAAGTCAAAACTACTCCTCATTGCTTTAATTGAGCCACTTTCCCATCGACCCACTCCTTAGTGTGAGCCAAGATTGGCTTGGTTATAGTGTTGAGGTGATCGACCTCCTGCTCATCCCAGTCAATTGATGGTATTGGCAAATTGGTGACCGTAGGGTACCTGGGGTACATTATGGTGCTGTTGTCTTCCTCGACTTGGTCTAGTATGGGGAAAGGCTACACCTTCCTTACAAACAGCATAGTCATTCACATATAGTGCCTTGCTCGTACCTCCTTATCATCCTGGCAATCTCCCCAAAAGTCTTCAATGTGGTGGAGATGAGCGAATGTTGGCCCCAATGCCTTCCTGATGTGGCCATGCAAATCTATCCGTGGGCAAGTAGTGTGTAGGTAGAAATGGTAATCTTTTAATTCTTTCTCGAAGTTACCAGTACACTAGGAAGTTTGCAGTTTATACATGCCCCTAGCCCAGAGCCATGGGATAAGAAATCCCTACTATGTGCTTGCTGTTGAAGATTGCCTGAATGTGTTGGAGTTGCTAGGAAAGTTCCAGAAGTATGATCCAATTGTTGGGGTATCAGGCAACCTGTTTGGCCTTTCAGTGAAGCCCTGGGCATGGATGTACCTAAACTTTAGGTACTGGATAAAGAGAAAGGTATATTGTTTCAAAAGTACCTTGGCACTATGGGAGACCCTCCTCTCGAAGTCTCCAGTGATCAGCCTGATAATATGGCCAATGAAGGCATCATTTACTCTACAGTATTCCTTTTTGAAGTTTCGGTACTGGAGCTGTGAGTACCTATCATATGCCTTGAGTCTTCACCCCTGCTCCTGATCAGGTGCCACAAACAACCCATTGTACTACCTCTGATCCGCTAATGAATAGATGAGATAAGAAGTCATATAGAACTTAGAGCTCTTCTTTATGTTGACAAACTACTCATGGAAGTAGTTGCTTATGATTCCTCCCCAGTAAAATGAAGTCTTTGTGGTGACGTCCTCATTTCCACGAAGAATCTACTCAATGAAGTATACCATCCATTCCTAAAAGTACATGGCCACAAGAAGACCTATAACCCTACTCAACATGGTCACCAAGTTATGGTAATCTTCATGGAAATCGTTGCAGAAGAGTTCTTAAGGAACCTTCACAGCGCTGTCCTGCCTTTCCTTGAGCCAATATAGATTTATTGACTTCTTACAGCCTATCGGATTATCATCCCACGCCACCTGGCATTCTTCTATGGTGGGGACCTCCATCTCTTGAAATGTGGGAATATGGAAGGTCTTTGTGATCCCTTCAGGTGACATGTCTGTTGATGGTGTTTTTATGCACTTCTCAACATAGGTAATGCATAGGTGCACTACCTCTTTTGAAAGACAATCTTCCACAATCAGATTGCAGAACACTATCCCAAGGTCTCTCGGATGTCAGGTCATGACAGTGCTTAGATACCTCAGTAGTTTGATGTGATTTACTGGAATCACAAGGCAGCCTTACAGAAATATAGAGTGTGGATGCAAAGCATGAAGTTGGATCTTTGAAAAGGAGTTCTTAGCATGAAAGCAGTTATGTGTTGGCTGTAGGTTCAAACAACAGTCTCAAACTCCATATGGTTGTTAGATTTGGCTTTATAATGTGCAATGAACCTTGGTATTGTTTAGTTTCTAAAAAAGGTGGAAAAAGAGCGAAGGGGAAGAAAAGTTCCTAAGTTTGAAGCTTGCAATGAATAGTGACAATGGAGTTCCTGCAATGGACAATCCCTTAAAAGGGTATGTGCAAGATCATGGTATGCCAAACAAGCCCTTAAGTGGCAAAAAATTTAGAAAAATCAGTGTTAGGCAACTTGACGTAAATATTTGACTAAGTTATCTATATTATTTCAAAAATATGTAAGAATAGAATTTGTAGAAAATTGAATTTACTTTCTAAAATACTAGGTTTATTTAAAAATAAATAAAATCTATTTGGTGAAAATTTGAAATTTCAATGCAGTAGTATTTAAATTTTAGGGAAAAAATAAGAAGTAGGTGTCTGTCTGACCACCCTAACCATAATAAAATGATAATATTTTTTGTAAGATTTTATATATAAGTAGAGGAATCATGTCCATCGTGATGCATATTTTTGTAATTTTTTTCAAGTAAATAATTAATTATGAATTTTTATTACAACTTTTAGAAAATACAAAAACTTTCCTCATTCACCACCTTAACTTGGTCAAAACTTTATGAAATTTAATTTTCTTTTTAATCCTATAGTATGTGAAGCATAGAATGTGACGCATGTTTTGATTCAAAAATATGATAATCGCTTTTGAAAGTTATAGATGTTTTTCAATCAGCCTATCGATCAGGACTTTAGTCATAATTCTAATAGAAAATGAATAATAATTATTTATTAAATTCAAATTAAATCATAATTTATATTTTTGGAAAGCTAAGAATCTCCTCTAAAAACTCTTTTCGTTTCATTAATTTTGGGTGAAAAAAAGTCGTCAGCCACATACCCTACAAATATTGCCACTTTTTGGCGCACCATGATCCTGCACATACCCAAAACAATATCCCACTTAACCAAAGATTTCACAGTATCATGGAAATTGTGCTATCTTCTAAGGGCTGCAGATTTTTATCCTTCATTCACCACATACATGCATGAACTAAAGATAAGTGTTTGGGCAGCTTTAATCAAGTCCAGGCTAACTTTGCACAGCTGTCTACCTTCAGCAAACAACAAAAAGTATGGACTAAGGGATCATCAACAAAACAAGAATTTTCACAATCAGCCAACAGCATTCCTAAGATTATCTAAATATCATGAACAGCTAACTAAACAGCAAAGAGATCTAAGCTAAGCATATGAAATTAGAGAAGTGAATCAAATGACATGAGAAAAAACAAGGAAATGCACCAAACCAATGTTATTTCTTATAAATTTCTGCAGCATGTCTTTACAACAACTCAACTCTCACTTTTGCAAATGAGGGGAGTGCTTTATTTATAGTTTTCCAAAAGTTGAATGAGTGGCCAAGATTCATTTCCATTGTGTGGCCAAGATTCATTATAAAATAGGGTTTCACCTACCCCCAAATAGATTTACAATTTTAAAATATTCTTGTTCTTTTCCCTATTTCGTCATCTAGTGGATGAGACTATTCTTTTTTCGTCCTGTAGCTAATTGTTGTTTCCTTGGCTGTAGCTACTCTTCTGGGAGGTCTTCTTCCTTGGCTGGGCTGTCTTGTTGCTCCTCAGAGGCTGCGTGTTCAATATGCTTGAGGATTACGGCCTAGAGCTTGTCTACCTCGAGGATTTTGCATCTCAATGCCTGGTAGCTCCATTCTTTGGCATTCTCTTCCAACCACTTCCAGTCCTCATCATACTTTGAGCCCTGATCTCTGAACAGCTCTGATCTGTCGAAGGCAAGGGCAGCGAAACTCAGGAAGTCCGTTGTGATATCTCTGGCTGTCCCGTCCTTCATCTTTTCCTCAAAGTATGACCTGACCTTTCCTGCATCCAATTGCAATGTGGGCATATCATGGCCCGTTATCAGCTGAAGGTACTCGGCGCATTCTGCCTAGATTTCTTTGATCCATGCGATATCTGGATCCACCCTGCTCTGGATCTGTTCCATCCTCTCCTTTCGGTTAATGAGGTCTCTGCGCCACACGTCCACCAACTAGTGATCCTCCTTCTTCAATTCTAACTTCTCTTCCCACGTGCTTTCTGGCATTTGAAGGATGGCCTCAACCCTCGGGAAGGCGGAGTCGTAGATCGTAGGGAAGCCGGCGCAGAGTTTTTTGTGCCTTCCAGGGATTGGATCAAGCTCAAGAACCTGTTGGCTATTTACACAGCCAAGCCGATCCCTACGTTTCCAATGCTTATGACCTGCTGGAACCAATCCTTAGTGGTACTCTCCAAGTTCTTCCTCCTCTCCAGCTTATCTATCTGTTCCTTGGAGAGTAGTTGTGGCGCGGCTGAAGAGGTAGTGGGGAGGTCGTCTATTGAAGACCACTGCTGGATGTAGTCAGTTAGGGCAGCAACCTGCACCTTTAGCTCGTCCTTGGTGACCTTGTCTTGTTTAATTAGATGCACCATCGTAGCCACCGACTCTTCGAGGTGCTCGACCTTCTGTTCCCTGGTTGCTGTCCCCAGGTCAATTGTAGAGATATTGTAGCTAACTCCGGCCTGGTCAATAGTTGGCGTTGCTACCTGTGCTGCCAGGGAGCCAAAAGTGTCCATGGTTATCCTGGAATGGACCTTAGGCTTCTTCTCCTTCTTTGTTGTGGCTAGAGATCGAGCCGAGATGGCTTCCAATCTTGACCTCGGGTCTGTCAGAACTGGGGTTACTCTTTCAAGCTGCTTTTCCAACCAGTCAGGCATGGCAGACTTGTCTCTGGGTGCATCATGGCTGCCTTCACCCTTCTCCGTTAACTGTAAGATCTCTGCCTCTTCCTCCTTTTGGGCTTCTCCCTTTCCTTTGGCAGCATCCTCCTCCTCATCAGAGTCTTGATAAAACACGAGGCGCTTAGCGGGCAACTTGGTGGATAATATCTGGGTGGTATTTTCTTCTTTTGCTGCCCCTTCTTTCTTCTCCTTAGCAGCCTCAGGTTCGGGGCTCTTCACAATATGGGTCTCAGCCTCAGATAAATTCTTTTCAGGCTGCCCCTCTGGCGGCTGTCTCTCTTTACCACGTGGTGACTGTTCTGCCTCCTCCCCAACATCCTTTGGCTGCTGAGCCAACTCTGCCTCGATATCCTCATCAAATGTCTGAACAATCTCCTCATCACCTGAGCCCTCCTCTCCATCCCTACTCTCAGAGGAGCCTGTCTCCTCTTCCTCGTAGGCAACCTTGTCGATGGTTCTATGCTCATATTCAGGTTGCTCATAATAATCATCGGCCTCCTCTTCGATAGGCTTCGAAGCCTCCTACTCCAGCTCCTCCATCTCTTTGGAAATCTGCATTGTGGCCTCCATGGCCGGTGGACCTGTTGGTGGTTGCAAAGGCTGAGCTGTTGCGAGGCCTTGGGTAAAGGCCGCTTGGAGAGCAGGGTCCATTAGGATCTGCGAGAGCTCAGGAGGAAGAATCTGTAAGTGTCGCGTAATAGCCTCGGGTATGGTGGAAAGGGGGACAGGCAATGGTATTGTTGCCAGAGGCAGGGAGGTAATGGGTGACATGGCAGCAGCAAAGGAAGGGGAAGTGGTCATGCTAGAGGAAGAGTCAATGTTGATTATTGACCCGGCTGGGGGCGAAGAGGCAAAGTGGACAGAAATGTCCACCGCCTGTAGAGATGAGGCAATTGCGACCTAGGAGGCGGGCAGCACACCAGTCGGGGGAGGAAGGAGCAAGGGGGGCTGCACCTCTGTTGTGACCATGATCCTCTTGAGCTTCTTGGGAGATGAGCCTCCCGTGTCTTTTGTCGCTTGTTCTTTGGGGTCCGCAGACTGTGTTATTTATGCCTCCTTCCTTTTTTGGGACCTGGTGATGGGGGGAGACTTGGAAGTCTCACCAGCTGATGGGGAGGCGGCAATGCTCTCCGTGGCGCTTGGCTCGCTCTTGAGCGCTTCATATGTTAAAGTCATCCCCTGTTGTTTTAGTTGTGCCACTTGCCCATCAACCCACTCCTTAGTGCGAGCTATAATTGGCTGCGTGATAGTATCCAGGTCTTCGACCTCTTGCTCATCCCAGTCGATGGAGGGGATTGCCAGGCCAACAACTGCAGGGTACCTCGGGTGCACAAGGGTGGACTCATCCTCCTTAAGTTGGTCAGGCACCGAAAATAGCTGCACCCTCCTCAAAAACTGCACGGTCATGCGCATGTAGTGTCTTATGCGGACCTCCTTATCATCTTTACAATCCACCCAGAAATATTTGACATGGTACTTGTGGGCGTATGCCGGCTCTAGCGCCTTCCTGACATGGCCATGTGGGTCCATTCGTGGGTGAGCCATGTACCATTCAAAGTTATATTCTTTAAGTTCCTTCTCTGAGTTGCCGGCGCATTGAGATGTCTGCAATCGATACTAGCCTTGGCCGAGGGTCATGGGATAGGGGATCCCTGCTACGTGCTTATTACCGAAGACCGTCTGAATATGTTGTAGCTGCCGGGAGAGCTCTAGGAGAATGATCCGGCCATTCGGGTATCTCGGCAACTTGTTCGACTGTTCTGTGAATCCCTGGGCACAGATGTAAGTGAACTTGGGAAACTGGATATATAAAGAGGCATTATCCTTCAAGAGTGCCCGGGTGCTGTGGGATACCCTTCTCTCGATGTCTCCAGCTATCAATCTGATAATGTGGCCAATGAAGGCGTCATTGACCTGGCAGTACTCCCTCTTGAAGTTACGGTATTGTAGTTGAGGGTACTGGTCAAAAGGCTTGAGCCCTCATTTGTGATCCTGATTCGGTGCCATAAGTAGTCCACTGTATTGTCTCTGAACTGCCAAGGAGTATACCAGGTACGAGGTCATGTAGAACTTGGAGCTTTTCTTGACATTTACAAACTGCTCGTGGAAGCAGTTGCTGATGATACTCCCCCAGTCGAATAAGATCTTAGTTTTCACGTCCTCATTTCCTCGTATGATTTGTTCAATGTAGTAAGCCATCCACTCTTGGAAGTAGGCAGCTGTTGGGAGGCCCATGACCCTGCTTAGCATAGTCACCAAGTCGTGATAATCTTCTTAAAAATCGCTGCGGAACAGCTCTTGGGGAACCATTGCAGTGCTGCCCCGTTTCTCCTTAAGCTAGTAAATGTTAATTGAGTTCTTGCAGCCTAAGGGATTGGCATCCCACACCGCTTGACACTGCTCCAACGTGGGGATCTACATATGTGGGAATGTGGGAGTGTGGAAGGTTTTTGTGATTCCTTCTGGAGACATGTCAGCGAGGATATTCCCCTCCTTGTCCACGATTGTTCTGGTATCCATCTGGTAGGCTTCTCAGCAAGCCATTACTAATTCAGGTGCTATCAGAGACGGAGGGAAGCTGACAGCTTTGGCAATTCCACTTTGGCGTATCAACCTGGCGTTCTTTGTTTTAGGGTCGACCTTGACCCTCTGGGTGAACTCATCTATGTCCACCTGGCCGATGTTGGTATTTGAGATCTCTCTCTAGTCAGTCGAGACCTTTGACTAGAGCGGCTCACCCTGAAATTGGAACTTCATCTGATCCTTGTCGTCTTTTCCCCTAGCGGCCCTTCTAGATTTCTTGCCCTTATCCTTTTCGGCGGAGGCCCCTGAAGTTCCTATTGTCGATTCCATATATCCTGCAAGCAAAAGGCGGAGTCAACACCACAAAACATCAACATCGTTAATATTAGTCCATATTATGAGCATATCATCTAAATATCCATTCAAATACATAATAAACTTTATCCTCAAATGATATCAACTTCGTTTTAGAGCATTTCGACAATACGGGCCCGGAGAGCTGGACTTCCCTGCTAGGAATGCTGTCAGGGAGGGAAAACATGACCAAAAGTTCCTGGAGACCCATGTTGGTCAGATTTAGATGTTTTAAGAGACCCAAGATGGAGAACGACATGATTTAGGATGTGGGTCAAAGTCAGATTCTCAATTTGAATTGGTTTGGATTGATTTAAGGAGCTCCAGAGATTCCAGGCTGGGAAGCTGTTAAGGGGCGGCCGTTGGAGACGGCGAACTGCGGACGGAAGTCTGACCGAGGAAGTCCGAAGGTTGGAGTCCGGGGGGCAAAAAGATGGCCGACATAGAAGTTATGACATTTAGGCCAGCTGGCAATCGAAAACCCAGGGCCCGAAGGTGGGAAGGACGCAAGGGGTTCACCGCCGAGATATTTTACAATGGCATGAACGGCGGCGGTGAAGGGGACTCCGGGACCCGGCGGCCGGAAAGACAACCAATGATGGCCATCCAAAAGATATGTATATCGTTGAGCGGCGACGGCGAGGAAACGCTCGGGGCCCAACCTCCTTGGAGGATGCAAGGCGATGGCCGCCGTGTGAATTCTGCGTCGACTTGAACGGCGGCGGCGGTAGGGAGAAGAGCGGAGCCCAGAGTGTGGGGAGCCTACGGAGGTTTGCTGCCGAGGGATTGTGCAACGTTGGTCAGCGGTGACGGCGAGGAGACCCCCGGAGTCTAGCCCACGGGAGGACGCACAGTGACGGCCGCCGCGAGGTTATGACAGCGGTCAGGGCGACGGCGACGAAGGGGACTCTAGGACCCGGGAGGCGGGATGACATGGGCTAACGGCCGCCGGCGGATATTCTGCAGTAGTTTGAATGGTGGTGGCTGAAGATGGCCCGGAGCCCAGGCGGCGGGAAGACGAGAGCTGCAAGCCGCCGCAAGGTATAGGCAGCGTTCGGGCAACGGCGGCAAAAGGACGCTCGGGGCCCAGGGACCGGGAAACAGATGGGGCCCTGCCGGAAGACTTCAACATTTAAAAAGAACAGTGGGAAATTTGACGCGGAGGTCCGGGAGGGGAAACCCAGAGGTTCGGGCCCGGAGGGCCGGACTTCCGTCAGGAGCTTTGTATTAAAGGATTCTGACGGCGACAGAGGGTTTCAGGCCCAGCGAGGGTCTTTGCACTGCACGAAGAATGCCCATGACGCGGAGAAGTCCCAAGCCGGCAGCGAGGGCAATTCCGATGGGTTCCGAAAACTTTCAAGATATGGGTTATGGGCGCGATGGGGAGTTCTTTAATTTCATGCAATTTAATCGATTGTTTATTATAATGCCATGCCCAAAAATGATCGAAATGATTGGAGGGTGAAAGAGGATGGCCTACCTCAAAGACGCTAGGCGGGGAGATGCGGAATTCACAAGGAATCGACGGATTGCAGCAGACTTGGACGATCGTGACGATGCCGATTACAGTGGGCTCCATACGCTATCTTTATCAATTCGCCCAAATTCGCAAAGTGAAAATGAAATTCACGGATCACACATTATATACCCTATCGGCCATTAATGCGAGCATTAATTGCGCGTACGGCAGCGCCAAAAGGTCGATGAGATTCAAATTTGAGTCGACGGCGGTGGCAGAGACTCTGGTATCCGGCAGGCGGGAAGCCGCGCAACGACGGCCGCCGTGAGAATTTGCGATGACTACGAATGGCTACAGCGAACAGCATCCCGGGACCCGGAGGGCAGGGCGCCGACGGAAGATTGCCGCCGAGGGACTTCGCTTTGCATTTGAACAGCGGCGGCGAGCAACACCCGGGGGGCCGAGGGGCAGGCGGCCGACTGAGGATCGCCGTGGCGGACGGCAATCCCGGGAGGGAAGTCCGAACGTGGACTTCCGGCACCCGGGGCCCAGAGGAGCAAGGGCCGGCCGGGAAATCCCCGAAGACTTCCGAACGGAAGACAACAGGGCGGGCTCCAGAGGGCGGAAAGATGCCGGGGGAACGCCGCGACGGGCGGCGAACACAAGGGGGAAGCCTGATAAGGGAACCTTGGAGGCTCGGGCCCGGAGGGGCCCAAGACCGCCCCAGAGCCCGAAAGGCCCACGAAACCCATGAGGCCCCGGAGGGCAGCAGAAACCAAAAGGGAGGCACAGTCAATTTTTAGGATGAAACCTTGGAGCAGTATCGACCATGCGGAACGTCAAAAAAAGAGGGGCACGTTCCGAACGGGGCGTGTGTGCTTAGGGCACAAAAAATGGCGACTCCACTGGAGAACGCTCTGGAGCATTCTAGGGATAAATATTCATTCAGGACCTAGAATCTCTAGTTTCGCAGACCAGAAGCGGCTTCCGAGGATGAATCCGGGAGAACGAGATCCTTAATTGGGTCAGTTTACATGACATCTCGAAAGTGTGTGTAGAGTGAGTTCATTCCTTTCCTAGGGATAGTAACCAGGGTTATTACTTTAACCAAGTGAGCTACATAAGTTGCCTAACACCAAAAGTAACCTGGACATTGCCCTGCTGCCAGTCAGGCGTCCATAGCCCCGGCGGAGTTATCGCTATAATCTCATGGATATTGCTCTACTGCCGGCCAGGCATCCATAGCCCTGGTAGAGTTATCCGAACACCCACACGGTCATTTATTTCCTTTTTTCAGAGTTTCTTTTCTCTCTTTTTGCTTTGATATTTCATTTTTTTTTACTATTTAGTTCGACCGGGTAAGCATTGAAGCCTACAATGGGTTTGAGACTGCAGTGGTCACTAGAGTAGACTTAAGATTTTTCACTCACTTGGGTGTCGTGACAACCATAGCACGGTCCTTTAGAATTTATTATTATGTAATTTTTTTGAGATCCGAGATACGGGTAAGAAGATCCGGCAAAGGGTCAAGTTTTGAGCAGAATTCAGACAAGAAAATCATTCGCGGACAGCTCTACAAAGACCAATAGTCTAGAGTGAATGTTTAGCCAGAGAACATAAAGAACATACAGCAAAGTGAACCACCTGTTAGGCAAGCATGGCCACCGCAAAGGAGCGGGAAACCTCTTTCGAAAATAAAACTGCCGGGAGGGAGAAAACAAAAGGCGACACAAACAGAAGACAAACAAGCAAGAAAGCACCTACTCTAACCTATGTACAGGTATTTACAACAAAAAGCTCGAAGGAGCTCAAGCCTGGAAGTAATGCTTCAGGTGCTACCTGTTGAGTGGCAACAGGATGTTCTCACCGGTTAAGTTCTTTAGGCGGAAGGCATTATCTCCCAAAATCTCAACTATCTGAAAGGGGCCAAGCCAGAGATTGTCGAATTTATTGTGTCCCGCTTTCTTTTCATGGGCCTTGTCCCAATATAAGACCAAATTTGCAATTCTAAAGGCCTTAATTTTGGCTCGGCGGTCGAACCATCTCTTGACTATGCCCTAATGTTTGGCAAAATTTTCTATCGTGCGATTTCGGACTTCCTCTAAATGTAAGAGCTCAGCTAACCGAGCTTCCCTACGATCTCCTCCCTCATAAAAATCATTGATGAACTAAAGAGTAGGAATTTTCAGGTGGATGGGGAATATTGGCTCAAGACCATAGACAAGGTGGAACGGGGAATCACCAAGGGCAGCCTTATGGTGGGTGCGATCAGCCCAAAGGGCAAAACGGAGCTGAGTATGCCAGTCCTTGGGATTCCTATCTAGCAGCTTTTTTATCACAGTAATCAAATTCTTGTTTGTGGACTCAGCAAGACCATTGCCTTGAGGGTAATAATTAGACAAGAATTTGAGGGAAATCCCATAGTCAAACGCCCAGCTAGCAAATTTTAATGAGGCGAAGGCAGGTCCATTATCACATACCAAAGCATACGGACAACCAAAGTGATTTAAGATAAAACTTTCTAAGAAATCAGTAACTACTTCAGTTGTACAATACTTACAAACTATTGCTTCCGTCTATCTAGTACAATAATTAGTAGCGGTCAGAATGTACCTGTGTCCCGTAGATGATGGAGGGCTTACCGGGCCGATGAAGTCGAGACCCCATTATGCAAAAGACCTTACCTCCAGCACGGGCTGTAGTGGGACAGCAGCATTCCTCTCCCTGGTGGCAGCGATCTGGCACGTATGACATGAACGAACATGGCAATGGGCATCCTTGAAGATGGTTGGCCAATAATACCCCGCCCTTAATATTTGGTGTGCTGTAGAAGAGCCCGAGCCATGGCCCATACCAAACTTATTGTGAAACTCCCTCAGAACGCGTTCTGCCTCCTCCTTGCTGAGGCACCTTAAATAGACGCCCTCGTGATTCCTCTTGTAAAGAATAGAACCCTGCAACATATAACCGTTGCTTTTCAATCTCAGGGCCCTCTTCTAGACTCCTTGCAGATGCGGCGGACACTGATGATTCAACAAATAATAAATGACATCTTGTTACCATTCTTCCGGGGAGACATCTTCAAGCTGATATTGCTGTACCGTGAGTTCAGGTCCAACCTCTGCTGATGCTTCGACCATTGTACGGGTGAGTGCCTGCCCTCTTACCAATTTCATTAGTTGGATCTCCATATCATACTCTTGGAGCAGGGTGACCCACTTAGCCCTCTGTTCACCCAACTCATTTTGCATGAGAAGCGTTTTGACTGTTGGGTCAAGGACGATTGCGAACACCTTGTTACGTAGAATGTAGTGTCTAAATTTCTTCACTCCTCTGATTAGGGCATACGCCTGCTTTTCAATATTGTGGTAATGCAATTCAGCATCTTTGAGGGGGGCACTCATGAAGGTGATTGGATGCTCATTCCCTTCGTCGTCCTTCTGGGTTAACATACTAGCACAAGAATGCTCCAAAGCAAATGAGTAGATGTAGAACGACTTCAGATAATCCAGACTGACTAACACAGGTGCTTCAGCAATGGCCCGCTTGATCTCCTCGAAGGATTGTTTGGCCTCTGGCGTCCATTCAACTTTAGCGTCCTGCTTGAGCATGGCATTGAGAGGTTTGACAATTTCCGCAAAACCTGTGATGAATTTCCAGACAAAATTGATCTTTCTGAAGAAAGACTTTAATTCCTTCTTGCTGCCCGGGGGCTAAATCTTGAGTAACGACTCAATGCGCTTAGGATCAATGGAGATTCCCTACTCAGATATGATGTGCCTGAGTAATCTGCCTTCGATCACTCCAAAAATGCACTTCTTGGGGTTGAGAGAAACCCTGAACTCTCGGCATCTCTGAAATACTTTGCATAGGTTGGAGACGTGATCACCTTGCTTCTTTGAGAATACGGTCAAATCATCCATATAGATGATTATACATTTGCTAATCAGGTCCTTGAAAGCGATATCCATGGCACGTTGGAAAGTGGCGCCAGCGTTGATGAGCCTGAACGGCATTCTTCTGTACGCAAATGTTCCCCACTTAGTGTTGAACGCAGTCTTGTGGCAATCCTCGTATTGTACCATTACTTGATTATACCCAGAGTATCCGTCGAGGAATGACATCATCTAGGAGTTGTTGACGATTTGCAACACTTCATCTAGTGAAGGCACCGGATAGTTGTCCTTTTCTGAGGCACGATTTAGATTGCAGAAATCCATGCATAATCTGATCTCTCCATTCTTTTTCCTGACTGGGACCAAATTAGCCACCCACGTAGAGTGCCTAATGGGAAAGATAATTCTTGCTGAAAGTAATTTCTGCACCTCATTGTAAACAATAGGTTCTAACAAGGCATTGATAAGGCGTTGCTGTTGGCAAAATGGCCTCACTTCAGTCTTCAGAGGGATGGTGTGCGTGATGACAGAGGTGTCATATGTTTTCAAATCTTCGTAACTCCATGCCACCACATCAAGATATCTGCAAAAAGCATCCGTGATTCCCTTCTTTTCTTCGGGTGTGCATACCTTTCTAATAAAAACATTCTTGGTATCCTCAGCCATTCCCAGGTTGTGAGCGTTGCACTGATTGCTTATAGCCTCCTTTTTTGTTTGCCGATCCTGATCCCTGATCTAATCCAAATCGAATACACGCTCCAGCTGAACCATGCCTCTGGGGATCGTGTTGGTTTTCAGGTTGATAACCCCCTCTATGTCCAATTCAGCCTCCTGTGGATCAGCTTCATTAATTATTTGGGCAGCAAAAACGTCAGAGCTTGTAATGAACTGGAGGATATGCCTGTCGTCATTAAAGACCTGCAGGTGGGTAACATTATCTGGGACCAACGGTGTGGATGTTAGCTCAACAGTTAACTTCTTGAGCCTAGACAAAGAGAGGGGCTGTAACGTGCTAGCAGCTTGAGCCAAGGCATCAGCTGTGCGATTCTAAGCACGAGGGATCAATTGTATGTTGAATGCATCTAGGCCCTCTAGGAGATCCCACACCCTATGTCTATAATTGGTGAGTCTCCGGTCATGACAGGAGTACAATTTCCTGACCTGCTTAACCACAAGTGCGGAATCTCTAAAGACTTGCAGTACTCTCACATTTTTCCTCAAGGCCATAAGAAGGCCAAGGACTAAGGCCTCATACTCCACTACGTTATTGGTGCAATAAAACTGCAATCGATGGGCAACGAGAAATGTCTTACCTGTTGGACTGATGAGTTCGATCCCTGCTCCAGCTCCTTGCCTTGACTTTGATCCATGAAACCAGAACATCTAGCACTCAAAGGATTCCTTACCTTCGGGTCTGACTGAGCCTTCATCCTCTTTTGGCTGGATGGTGGGCCTTGTGATCTCAGGGGGGTTTTCCGGGTTGAGGCAATGATCAGCAGGTGGTTCTGGTGGTGTCTCCTTTGGTGTTCCTATCGGAGGAGCAGCGGCTTTCTTAACATGCTCCACTGCTGCTTGACACAAGCAACAGTCGAATTCAGAGTGAGTAGCATTATGTACCCTACACCAGTTCGGCAATAATAGGTCCTAGAAATTCATTCTAGCTTCTAGGCTGAGTTGATCTTTTGCACATTTTTCCATAAACTCCTGGAAGCCATCAAGCAATCCCCAGTCGTCATTTTTATCTGGCTCATCATCAGCTTCTGCCAACATTCCCGTATCTGGGGGCACTTGTGCGAAACGTGCCGAGGGACTACACAACACCAGCAATACCTCATCTGCCCGTTCTTCCTGAAGCTCAAGCTCATTTTGGTAAGCAAAAGGGTGATAATTCCCCAAGTCAGTCTCGGCGAACAACACTTCACTGAGATTATTGTATTCCGTGATCATATACTTCATGTGGGGTTCACGGTCAATACGGATCTGATTTGGCAGCCCTTTCCATGGCAACCACATGTGAGAAAGGTCGATGGCGGTGTATCCGTTCAGCGCCTTGGTGAACTCTCTCCCTAAAATAATTCCATAAGCATCAGGAATGTCTGCCACTTGGATATCAACAACTTGCTATATCTGGGGGTCTACAGCGATTTGCATGGGGATGCGGTTTATTTCGCCCACAATGTTAATCTCTATTTTGTCCAATTGGGTGACCTTTCTCTTTGAAGGTGTGGGGGTGATACTAAGAGCTTTACATATGGCCAAGGGCATGACGTTGGTGGACGCACCTGAATCGAGCAGGCAGTTGTGCAGGTTCTTCCCAAAGACCCTAATAGTAGTTAGGAATGGGGGAGTTTTCGGTCTCCCTTGGAGGATGCCCATGGGTGTGTCCATTTGAGCTATTTGGCCTTTGTTCCTATCACTGCCTGTATCCTTGGTTTTGCTTAAATTGTTGGTCCTTGGGAGACTATCTACTAGCCCTTTCTGGCTCCTTTTCAATGTATCTACTTGCCGACTGATTCATGGGCATATGGTTCCTTCTTTCGGTGTTGTCCTGTATCTCTTGTTCTTTCCTAGGCTCCTCAAAGGTCACCCTCTTGGCCGGGGTCTCTTGTGTCATGCTAGATGAGGGAGTCCCATTCAGAACTCTGAAGAAGGCGTGCCTTACGGCAGGAACCTTGAGTAATTCAAAGGCCAATAAACTAATTTTGACCTTCTTGAACTCTTCCGCCACATATTCACCCATCTGCTCGATTTCAGAGCTAAAAGCTTGGCCTATGGGAGAACTAGGGGTTTGAACCTTGGTTTGCCCAGGCGGATTTTAGGGTTGGCTCTAAGGCTAACCTTGCGGGTGGTTTTGGGATTGGTTCTTGTTGAGATATTGGGCGGGTATATGAGGGAGCCCTGGGTTATTACTAGCATTTGGATCAGGCAGGGTGGTGAAGTTGTTTGGTGGGGTAGAAGTTGTGAAGGGTCCACTGGCTTGTCTATTCCTAAGGAAATAGGGACTTGACCGTTGATGGAACATGTAGACCTCATCCACAAATGGCTCTTCTTCATCCACCGAACCGTTATCTACCGAATCAAAAAGCTGCACTAAGGCTGATTCGTTACTTACCTCTTACGCTTTCTCATCCTTAATAGGGGTGGGCTCAGCTTCAAGTTCGTTGCAGTCGCCTCATGGAAACGGCACCTGATTGACCACCAGACATGAGGAATCGTAGGGCTCCGATGGGATGATGTCCCTGCAGTTGGCATTATCGACGGCATTTTGTACCTCCACTTAGAAGATTTCAGCAGCTGTCTGGAACTCAGGACAGTCCAGCTCAGAATGCCTCCTGGTTTTGTGAAGTCAACACCATCCGGACAGAGCTGCTTCGGCTAGATACACACCACTGGATGTTTTATCGTTGCTTGACAGTTGATCAAATGGCATGGGGACACCGCCGTTGTTGGGCCTGGTGTTCCATGTGCGATTTTGCCTCTGAGAAGGCCTTCTTTCTGTATTTTGATTGGAGTTCTTCCCTCTCTCATAATTTTTCCCCAAGGAGGTGTCTGCTTCCCGATTATCTCTGTTGTCTCTATTGTCTCGAGACTCTTGACTGTCCCTATTGAGATTGGCCTGGAAGTTGCATTGGGAGGCCTACAATTGATTATTCTGGTTCTTCATATGCGTCATCTCCGTGGAAATCTTCTTAATCATTTTCATTAATTCCTCTAGCTTGTCCTTCTTGGCCGCACCTGTAGGCGACGGGGCCAGATTTTGGAGAAAATCATGCAGGGCTGCTGGCTGATTTTGATAGGCTGGAGGAAAGTCCGGTCCCGACAAGTACAACGGTGCCTGGGGCTGTTGGGAATATGCTTGCTGTTGTGGAGCTATTTGGGAATAGTTGTACTGCTGTTGGGGCTGCAAATAAGATGTTGCGGGAGGCGCATAATTCAACGGCTGCCCCAGATATGGCACCATAGGCAATTGTGGCACCTGGTTCATGAGAGGAGTTTGGTGAGAAAACACCTGATTGAGCCCCTAAATTTGCATTGGGTGGGCGACGGGCCCCAAAGAGGGCAGCGAGCCAGAGATATTTTGCCCCAAGTCCGCACTGGCCACAATGGCTTCTGCATAGGCAGCCAGTAGGGTAGTAGGCGGCGGGCGTATCCTTTTTACCAACGCCGACGTGAGGTTGTCTAGGGCTGCGTAATAGACAAGGAGAGCTACTACATCATTATGGACGTATAGATTCTGAAGCCTCATGTGAGCCTGATGGAAGCGATCATCGAAGGAGCCAATAGGTTCGTTGACCTCCCTTCTGATGGACATGAACTATTGGTAAAGGTCCGCGGGGTTGACAGGGATCTTATACTTCTACAGGAGGGCATTCTTCATCAGGTTCCACGAGGTGATGGATCCCCTCGGCAGATTGATGTACCAGTAGAAGGTCTCTTCTCCCAATGAATGCGGAAAAAGGTGACATGCCACATCCTCGTAATCCACCTGCATTTCGGTAATCGACATTTCGAATATCTTGATATGCTCTTCGGCTGTCCTTTGCATGTCATGTGGATGAAATTTTGAACAAAAGCCCTCCGGATTCTTGGGCATATCATTGTAAAAAGCAAAGTGTATCGGCGAAGGGTTATGCGTAAGCCAAGCCATGGGGGGAGGCGGAGGTGGCACTTGCTATTGGAGAATAGGGATTTGGGGCTGTATTGGCAATACAACCACAATATGGGGCTGCCCTTGAGCTATAGCTGCTTGGACTGTGCTTTGGGCTGAAAGGGCTGGGAGAGGAGCGAACCCCTGACTGCCAGAGGGAAGATGTGCAAATGTTGTTTGAGATGGTTGAGTGGAAGATGAAGGCCAGCCAAATGGAGGTGAGGGTGAAATGGGGGCGGATGGAGTGAAGGAAGAGGAAGAGGCGGAGCTACTTCCTTGTGCCCGTTTTGCCCTCGTGGGAGGCTGCAATTCTTCAAATTCTCCCTTATTTGGTGTTGATCGTAGAATCCTTTGAAATCTCTCTGGGGAGAATGATCCGATCCGATCCAGCTTCGCCTTATCCCGTAGCTTAGTATTCCGATCGTGGCCCTCCTTCTAGCACCAGTTCTGTTGATGGTGTTTTTATGCACTTCTCAACATAGGTAATGCGTAGGTGCACTACCTCTCTTGAAAGACAATCTTCCACAATCAGATTGCAGAACACTATCCCAAGGTCTCTCCAATGTCAGGTCATGACAGTGCTTAGATACCTCAGTAGTTTGATGTGATTTGCTGGAATCATAAGGCGGCCTTACAGAAATATAAAGTGTGGATGCAAAGCATGAAGTTGGATCTTTGAAAAGGAGTTCTTAGCATAAAAGCAGTTATGTGTTGGCTGTAGGTTCAAACAGCAGTCTCAAACTCCATATGGTTGTTAGATTTGGCTTTATAATGTGCAATGAACCTTGGTATTGTTTAGTTTCTAAAAAAGGTGGAAAAAGAGTGAAGGGGAAGAAAAGTTCCTAAGTCTGAAGCTTGCAATGAATAGTGACAATGGAGTTCCTATAATGGACAATTCTTTAAAACAATATCCCACTTAACCAGGGATTTCACAGTATCATGGAAATTGTGCTATTTTCTAAGGGCTGCAGATTTTTATCCTTCATTCACCACATACATGCATGAACTAAAGATAAGTGTTTGGGCAGCTTTAATCAAGTCCAGGCTAACTTTGCACAGCTGTCTACCTTCAGCAAACAACAAAAAGTATGGACTAAGGGATCATCAACAAAACAAGAATTTTCACAATAAGCCAATAGCATTCCTAAGATTATCCAAATATCATGAACAGCTAACTAAATAGCAAAGAGATCTAAGCTAAGCATATGAAATTGGAGAAGTGAATCAAATGACATGAGAGAAAACAAGGAAATGCACCAAACTAATGCTATTTCTTATAAATTTCTGCAGCATGTCTTTACAACAACTCAACTCTCACTTTTACAAATGAGGGGAGTGCTCTATTTATAGTTTTCCAAAAGTTGAATGAGTGGCCAAGATTCATTTCCATTGTGTGGCCAAGATTCATTACAAAATAGGGTTTCACCTACCCCCAAATAGATTTATAATTTTAAAACATTCTTTGTCTTTTCCCTATTTCGTCATCTAGTGGATGACACTATTCCTTTTTCGTCCTGTAGCTAATTACTGTTTCCTTGGCTGTAGCTACTCTTCTGGGAGGTCTTCTTCTTTGGCTGGGCTGTCTTGTTGCTCCTCGGAGGCTGCGTGTTCAATATGCTTGAGCATTACGGCCTGGAGCTTGTCTACCTCGAGGATTTCGCATCTCAACACCTGGTAGCTCCATTCTTTGGCATTCTTTTCCAGCCGCTTCCAGTCCTCATCATACTTTGAGCCCTGATCTCTGAACAGCTCTGATCTGTCGAAGGCACGGGCAGTGAAACTCAGGAAGTCCGTTGTGATATCTCCGGCTGTCCTGTCCTTCATCTTTTCCTCAAAGTATGACCTGACCTTTCCTACATCCAATTGCATTGTGGGCATATCATACCCCGTTATCAGCTTAAGGTACTTAGCGCATTCTGCCCAGATTTATTTGATCCATGCGATATCCGGATCCACCCTGCTCTAGATCTGTTCCATCCTCTCCTTTCGGTTGATGAGGTCTCTGCGCCACACGTCCACCAACCAGTGATCCTCCTTCAATTCTAACTTCTCTTCCCACATGCTTTCTGGCATTTGAAGGATGGCCTCAACCCTCGGGAAGGCGGAGTCGTAGATCGTAGGGAAGCTGGCGCAGAGTTTCTTTGTGCCTTCCAGGGATTGGATCAGGCTCAGGAACCTGTTGGATATTTGCACAGCCAAGCCGATCCCTACGTTTCCAATGCTTATGACCTGCTGGAACCAATCCTCAGTGGTCCTCTCCAAGTTCTTCCTCCTCTCCAGCTTATCTATCTGTTCCTTAGAGAGTAGTTGTGGCACGGCTATAGAGGTAGTGGGGAGGTCGTCTATTGAAGACCACTGCTGGATGTAGTCAGTTAGGGCAGCAACTTGCGCCTTTAACTCATTCTTGGTGAACTTGTCCTGTTTAATTAGATGCACCACCGTGGCCACCGACTCTTTGAGGTGCTCACCCTTCTATTCCCTGGTTGCTGTCCCCAGGTCAATTGTAGAGATATTGTAGCTAACTCCAGCCTGGTCAACAGTTGGCATTGCTACCTATGCTGCCCGGGAGCTAGAAGCATCCATGGTTATCCTGGAACGGACCTTAGGCTTCTTCTCCTTCTTTGTTGTGGCTAGAGATCGAGCCAAGATGGCTTCCAATCTCGACCTCGGGTCTGTCAGAACTGGGGTTGCTCTTTCAAGCTATTTTTCCAACCAGTCGGGCATGGCAGACTTGTCTCTGGGTGCATCATGGCTGCCTTCACCCTTCTCTGTTAACTGTAAGATCTCTGCCTCTTCCTCCTTTTGGGCTTCTCCCTTTCCTTTGGCAGCATCCTCCTCCTCGTCAGAGTCTTGATAAAACACGAGGCGCTTAGCGGGCAGCTTGGTGGATAATATCTGGGTGGTATCTTCTTCTTTTGCTGCCCCTTCTTCTTTCTTCTCCTTAGCAGCCTCGGGTTCGGGGCTCTTCACAATATGGGTCTCGGCCTCAGATAAATTCTTTTCAGGCTGCCTCTCTGGCGGATGTCCCTCTTTACCATGTGGCAACTATTCTGCCTCCTCCCCAACATCCTTTGGCTGCTGAGCCGACTCTGCCTCAATATCCTCATCAAATGTCTGAACAATCTCCTCATCACCCGAGCCCTCCTCTTCATCCCTGTTGTCGGAGGAGCCTGTCTCCTCTTCCTCGTAGGCAACCTTGTCGATGGTTCTATGCTCATATTCAGGTTGCTCATAATAATCATCGGCCTCCTCTTCAATAGGCTTCGAAGCCTCCTGCTCCAGCTCCTCCATCTCTTTGAAAATCTGCATTGTGGCCTCCATGGCTGGTGGACCTGTTGGTGGTTGCGAAGGCTGAGCTGTTGCGAGGCCTTGGGCAAGGGCCGCTTGGAGAGCAGGGTCCATTGGGATCTGCGAGAGCTTAGGAGGAAGACTCTGTAAGTGCCGCATAATAGCCTCGGGTATGGTGGAAAGGGGGATAGGCGATGGTATTGTTGTCAGAGGCAGGGAGGTAATGGGTGACATGGCAGCAGCAGAGGAAGGGGAAGTGGTCATGCTAGAGCAAGAGTCGATGTTGATTATTGACCCGGCCGGGGGCGAAGAGGTAAGATGGATAGAAATGTCCACCGCCTGTGGAGATGAGGCAATTGCGGCCTAGGAGGCGGGTAGCACACCAGTCGGGGGAGGAAGGAGCAAGGGGGGCTGTGCCTCTGTTGTGACCACGGTCCTCTTGAGCTTCTTGGGAGATGAGCCTCCCGTGTCCTTCGTCGCTTGTTCTTTGGGGTCCGCACCATCACGGAATTCCAAATCCTAAGGATATTATCAATCGGTTTTTCAAAATTTTGGCACATTTTGCTTATTTATGTACTCCTAAAATCCATTTTATCGGCCCTTCAATCTACATTTTTGCACAATTGTTTAAATCTGCTTAGGGTAAGGAAAGAATTCAAATGAATACCGAAGGACTAGTCATGACCCAAGGTTGAGCAGATATCTGAAGAGAGATCGACTCCTATGTATGGAGGAGAGTGTTTATTAAATAAGGGAAACTTAAATAAATGATAAATTTGTGTCTCTTAAATGGCTAACAACAAATTTCCAAATTTTGGATAAAGAATAGCAAAGGCTTCTCTAATATAACGCATGCATTAATATTTTATTCAAATAATTTCAAGAAATTGAAACATATTGATTTTGGACTGCATGCCACTAACCTTTTACAAAGTCCTCTCTTCCATTCTAGGGATATCCCCTCCTTTGGACTGTAGGTAGTTGCTTCATGCATATTCTAACACTTTGCATATATGTTTAAATACTGACTGTCCTTTTGACTTGTAGCATCCTCTGCAAGTGAAACAAAATTGTCATAGACCTATGCTCTCTACACTATGTAACGAAACCTTTCAACAAAACCTTATTGGACCATCTCATAAAATCCATTCTGCTATCATCAAAAGTCATTATTCACTAACGAAGAACCTGCATAACCTTTGACTGTTATTTTGATAATCTTTGTGATTATCCCTTCACTTAATGAATACAGTGACTGTTGTTGCCAACATGTAGCCTCTATCTTTCCTATATTTTTTCCTTCAATCCAGCCTTCAAAGGTTAAAATTCTTTGTTGAATAAATCTTGAGAAATATCCTTCATCTCTGCACTGAAGATCAAGAGATCTCTCTGGAATGTCGAGGTCGACACAAGCGGTAACCATGAAAACATTAGAATCTACTGAATATGAACTACATGTCAAATTTATTTTGCTAAGTTTCAAAAAAGCTTGTTTATGATCAGGCTCTTCCTTCTTCTCATCCTTGAATTTCGAACAAGACGTATCAACTTTCATCAATGTTTGACAAAAATCGCTCCTCAGATTCCCCTTTCATATAGAATTGTTGAGACATTCCCTTCAAGGAAAACATTTGAACTTCGCGATGAATTGAATCCATGTATTCAGCTTTATCAAGGTAAGTATCATCCACAAGAGAGCGTTCTCTTCAAAAACGATCATGAAGGAGCTCCTGGTGAAATTAAATACCATGGAAACTCACGTTAGAAACCCGATTTCCTTAAAAAATTTGCTCAAACTTTACATGTGGTGTATCCTTCAACCAAGCCCGATCAAGTTGTTTCTCTTTCACATTCTCTACGTGGCCCTTTTATCCTTTTTCCATTTCTATGGCATGCAACATAGCCACCGTAAAACAACTTTTCATCTTTTTTAATTTCCTTTTCAATCATCTATTATACCAATAATCGAAAACTTGGCAAAACATTGATATCTCCTCTTAACCTAAATCCATCTGGTAATCTTTTGCTTGATCCTCTGAATAGAAGACATGCCATAGGCCTTTGTGTAGGCATCAGGCCTTTGAGAAAACTCTTTGAATGCCATTTTTTCATCTGCAGTAAAGGAACCTTGAATTCTTGAAACTTGGATCTGCATTTTGAGACAGTATATATGCAACCATACGCGTCTGCTCGAGTTAAGTAAAATACAAAAGAACATAACCATTACACAACGGGAAGTTGTGCATAGAAGTGCATTTTATCATGAGTTTCTAAACCTTCTCCACCAGCCCATTTTGTGCATATCCTCCATGCAATGTTTAATTTGATGGACGACTAGAGATATCCCATGTACAAGCACTATGAGAAAAAAATGCGTGACACCCGGTCATCTCTCTTAGCAAATAAAATTTTGACCAGACATTCTTAAAGCTTCGTGGCATCCACAACCTCTATGTCATGTCTTTGAAATCCTTGATGTGATCTGAATTGTGTTTGTACAATCTTCTTGTGTGTCATGTCTTCACTTGGTTGCTTTGACAGTAAAACATATTCTTGAGGATCTCTACTACCAGATTGACTATACATGGTGGGCACATACCCACAACTGCTTTTCTTCTTATCCTACAATGTCACATATTTTCTGGAATTAGGTGGCTAGGGATAACAGTGAGCCTTTATGCCAAACTCTTAGAAAAACTCCGACATTCAACCAAACCCTATAAATTCTCAGGTAATGTGATTGAAATGCTCAAATATTTTCGAAAGAAGACATCTTCAACTCTTCCCTTTGTGCACGTTTTTTCCTACTTGGCAAGGTCTCTTTCTTTACTGTTACACAGTCTTGCACCCCTTCATAATATCATGCTCCATTTTTATCCTGCTTTGACCTACTTATTCCCTCACACCCATGTGCACACCACTATAAAGATGATGTTATAGAGAAAAGACATCATCACACTAGAAAACGTCTGAACCAACCCGGCATCTTGAGGAAGAAACAACAACTACAAGTAGCTCTCGAAGACCAATAACTTCCACCTCAGTTAAGCTGTCTGTTGTGTGATTCATTGAAAAAATAGGTTGCACCTACTATTGTAACACAAAATTTTTGTCATGATGTAGGTTAGATAAGGCTATGGTTTACTTTTTTGTGTACTCAATTTACCAACATCAAGAAAGGAAATAGACCTAGAAAAATCATTTCCAAAATGATTCGAGACCTATTTCCCTCAAATGTAGATAGATCATACAAGGCTTTTATAACATCCTATCTACATTGGTTAGTAACTAAGTCCAAGAGTTTAACAATGGTAGATATTGTTCTAGAAGCTCTAAAGCTAATTTTACCCTTTTTTCTCAACTACATAGAGAAAGCAATGTGGCTATAGCTGGTTCAAATCTCTTCAAGGCCCCAACCAACGATAGAAAACCAATGGAAAGAATTGTCTTGAAAGTGCTTTTGGTTTGAAGATCACACATTGTCACAATTATGTATGTTCAGCATACACGGTCCCCTCCTAGGAAAGGAATCTTCGATTAAAGACAGACTCTGAGAACAATGTCTTTGCAGATTTGTAGAAGGATAATTATTTCTGAATTGCATTTCAAGTATCAACCATGCCTTAACCCCCACAATCATATAACCCTTGAAACTACGAAACACTTTAATTCGACTATCTCTTAACTGTCCTTTTTCCTGTAAATGACCATACTATAACAATTTTTCTCTTCAATCAATATAAGAAATCTAGTGAAGACTATTTTAAGCCAAAGGACCCTTCCCCTAAATTTACCAAAGAATTTTCTTATAATATCATAATTTATTAAAAATTTACCTATAATTCTAAAACATGCATACATAAAGTATGAAATTTGAATATAACATACCTTCTTACTAAATCTATAGTTCATTCTATGATATAGGGTTATTTTTCCATGCTAGAAATATAGATTTCAAGTAGACGATCTCCTAGCCATAATGTATAGCTAGCTCTAGAATGTCTAGAATGAGGTCCACTACTAAGATTATGAAGTAAAACTGTAGTGTCATGAACACATAGGAACAATTATAATTTGTTGGATTACATATAAATAATTTAAAAGGTTAAATATTATTTGAGAAATCCATTCATAAGAACACAATATCCTGGATTTTAGTGTTTTGAGGGTAACTCAAGGTTAAGAATCCATAATCAAATCATTGTAAAAAAATGCCTTGATACATTTATGTGGTTCTAACATTGTTAAAATACCTCAAAGAAAAGGTTTCTCATAAAATTTCTTATTTGCAAAGTAAGTTCAAGTGGTTGATAGCAAGGACCTCAAAAACTCTTAAACAAAGACAACTAGTAAGTTTAGGGCCAAACACCTCCAAAATATCAATAAAATTGTTTATAATAGTAATCAGGAGAAACGGTTGACCTAACTTGATCGCCTTTGATTAACTAATTCATAAGTAAACGTATTTAAATAGAAAATATGAAGGAAAGCGCTTATCTTTAGTGTTGGTACCAAAGACATTGTTGATTGAGCTTTCACACCAACATTATGTATACAAAGAGCCACCATTGTCATGAAATATAATGCAAAAAATCTTAACACGCAATGCTTAAAATCGCTCCTTTACATGCCTTTTCTCTCTCTCCAAAACCTCATTTTTTTCAGTCTTCTGCCCTTCTTGTGCAATTTCTTTCTTTACCCTTTTCTACAAAATCCCTCTTCCTCACGCCATACTTTGCATTCCCTTTTCCACGTAGGCAGAGAGGATGATGAGAAAAATCGAGTGCAACCACATTTGCTTGAAGTTCCTAAAGCATTAGCATACTGCCCATACCTTCATCCAACTTTGTCTCCCAATGTTTTTGATTGATATGTTATTTTATTTATTTATTTTATTATCCACCCAATGTCGATGTGAAAGGGTCTTCTTTTACAGGGATGTGACACAAACTTGTTAATTTGTGAATAAGGTGTGCTAGCCAAGTATTCAAACACAATGAATTTGCAAAACCATCTAAATTAAACAATCCTACTCAAATAAAATATCTTACTCTCATTTTGTAATGCCAAATGGTGAGAAAATTGGCAAATAACAATAGTATCAGTATAAGCATGCAATGTATAAATTTGAATAATCCAATGAAAGGTACATGTGATTAACCATTAAACTTGAATTAGAACATGGATAGACTAAACATAAAAAGAATTGGTAAAATTATAAACAAAAACACATAACATTAGATGTAAGTGGAGAAAATCATAAACACAAACACATAACATCATACTTTTAAGTTATAATGTTTATTTTGAAGATTAAATACGAATCTACCATGGACATTAAGAAATATTTTTCTTGATTAGATGAAAAAGAGAGTTCAATATTGTAGCCCTAACATAGATAAATGGTGTATCTCTCTCTTCTTTTATCATTCTATGTTTTTAGTTCTCTTCTAATTATTAATAAATTTTATCATAATCTTACATCAATATTAGTCTCTAAATACAAACTTATAGAAAGGAATTATGTCTACAACTTCATTAAAAAGATTATCATATACCATAATAATCTTCCATTTTCATTACTTGATAACATATAGTAGTTCTACTCCTTACTCTATACACCCCAACTATAATATTGATATAAATAATCATCTATATGTAATCTAAACTTCTTTATCAACTCTTATGAAAACAATTTTCTTGAATATGAGTCAATTCTTACTTTACTTAAATAGCTTTAATTGTGAAGACCTCCTTCAACAAAGTGTAAGCTATTCTTGCATTCATGTGTAAACTACCTCTAATCTCTTTTCCCCTACCGTGGTCATCATACCCTCCTTATACTTACTTTATTTTAATTTTTTGAGACATAACTCTTAGCATTGAAATAACTAATCAATTTATGGGCAATCAATCAATTTTTTTTAAAAAAATAAGAGCATGCTTACTATTACTAAACTTCTTTCTAAGTAAACTTCTTTGTAAGAAAAATTTAAATAATTAAATAATTTTAATGATTTGATTATTTTCTAAAGCCATATTCTTCTATTAATTAAATAAATTTCATTATTTAATTAATTCATCTGTTTTTTTATATCTTCCCTTTGATTAAAATAAAGTAATATTTATTTAATTACGTTACTAATTTTCCTTTCTCTCTGTAATTAAATAAATTAATACTTATTTAATTATTTATTTTCCATTTTCCTTCTATAATTAAATATTTATTTTAATTATTTAATTATTTTCTTCTACAATGAAATAAAGCTTACTTATTTAATTATTTTCTATTTTTCTCTCCACTATTAAATAATTATTTTTATTATTTACTTTTTAATTAGATAATTGTTTCCAAATAATTTTAATTAAAAGTCAACTTTTCCCTCTTTGCTATAATTGAATAATTGCTTTTATTATTTAACTTTTCCCCATTCCTCCTAAATTAAATAATTTTATAATTATTTAATTTACTTCAGCAACCTCTTTTTTTGTTCCAATCTCCTCCCTTATCCCAGTTAGCCTCCACCTTTGATAAGGTTTTATTACCTTTCAATCTTCATCGTCCATCCTTAACTAGACCATATTTTGCCCTAACCCTATTTCCTTGCTTCTCCAAGCAATCTCACCCATTGATCATCATCATTCTTCATCATTTAATCTTGGCCCTTCATTCCAATTTGGTTTTCTATAAAAGAGACCTATCCCTTTCATTTCAAGACTACAACCACTATCTTTGATACTTTCCTATATCGCGAACATTAGGCTTATTATTCTTGAATACTAAAAATCTGAGGGGAAGATAGCATATAAAGCAGAATGGAAAAGAGCTATGAAGGTATTCAACCATGGCATAGGAATTATGGTAATATTACTTTATTGTTTGTGTTTCTATGTTCATTTGTACTTCATTGTTGGATTAGTGTCATTATTTGAGTTTTAGGTAGTTGGTAGTTGATAGTGTTGATTCATTCTTTACACCTTGATTTTGGCTTTAGTAAAATTTACCACAAGCAATTCATTGTTCGAAAATTCACCCCCAACAATTCACCATGGAAAAATTCACCACCATGACAAATTCACCTTATGGAAAATTCACCACAAGCAATTCATGGCGGTGAATTTTTGCAATTTTACCCTATTCTATATAAACAATAGAAAAAAATAAAGGGGA
The DNA here is from genome assembly GCA_007258455.2 of Sequoia sempervirens. Lineage (NCBI taxonomy): Eukaryota > Viridiplantae > Streptophyta > Pinopsida > Cupressales > Cupressaceae > Sequoia > Sequoia sempervirens. Next base: position 38,141 of record VDFB02292684.1, read on the forward strand.
AAATTCACGGCTAGCAATTCTATGTTCATTTGTAGTTGGTAGTTCATAGTGTTGATTCATGCTTTACACCTTGATTTTGGCTTTAGGAAAATTCACCACCAGCAATTCACCACCAACAATTCACTAGGGAAAAATTCACCACCAAGACAAATTCACCTTATGGAAAATTCACCAGCAGCAATTCATGGCAGTGAATTTTCCCATGGTGAATTGTTGATGGTGAATTTTGCTGCGGTGAATTTGCCTGAAGCCCTTGATTTTACCCTATTCTATATAAACAATAAAAATAAATAAAGGAAAAAAATATTTTTTTATAAAAATTATAACTGTTAAAGAGCCGATTGAGTGGAATTCTCAAAGTTGCATTCAATTTATAGAAAAAATATAAAAGCAAGATTAAAAACACACTTTTAATAGATTTAGATACGAAAAAGATTTCTGTCATGAACATTTTAGCATAATAATAATATACACAACTATGTAGTCAATATAATATCTGAAAAGTCAGTAGGGAAGATATGATTAGGAACAGCATTAATTCTTTATTTTTTATTGGTTTCTTTGATACTACAATGGAAGGCAAAAAGAAGCGTTGCTCAGAAATTTCCAACAATTCTCAGGAACTTCACCCTAGATCACCTCAAATTATAGCACTCCCTTTTTCGCGATTCCAATCTTGTCTTCGATTCGACTAGGATTTTATTCACCCTAGATGCTCACATTCTCCTGATTATGGGCGTCCACATCTTTTTTGTTTGTAAGGTGTGGTTTGGCTTAGGGTTTTCTAGGTTCCCCGACTTCTTAAAAGACCAACTCTTGGTACTCTGGAAGCATCCCAGTTGCTCCAGAAAACTCAGCAAACATGAGTGTGTACTCTACAAAACTCATCAAAAGCATATCGGTATCTGATTGTATCAGGAATGTCCTAGCCAAGGAACCAATCATGTGAGAGGATATATCCATCTATAAAACCAAACTATTTGTCACTTATCAACACAATCTTTTAAAATTTTAGTTTGGTCTTTAAAGTACAAAAATCCAGTATGATGACACAAAGCTGTGAAGAAATATGATGTACAATCTACAAGGTTTGTGAGGAAGAATGTAATAAGTTTAATAATTCAGATGGTCCGATCTCTACTAATCACTCTATGTGAGCATAGTTCTAGCAGCCATTGCATTTACCACATTAACAGTAGCTGGTATCAATTTGATAGTAAGAAATTATGTGAAAAAAATTGTCACAAAATATTTGTGGAAAATAAAATAACTAATTTTCTTTTATTTCATCCACCAAATAAATGCAAAATTCATTTCATAGTTCAAACTATCTCTATGTGAAAAAACAAATAGGGCTCTGACACTGGTATTAGAGTAATATCGTATATAAGAAAAACCCACTGATAAAATCAAGAGGCAATATCTTCATTTAATAGACAACAACAGAATTGTTTTAGAATATATTAAGACAAGTGGCACTTGTTAAATTTTGAAAATGGGAATCCAAGCAGTCATGACTACCTTATAAATTCACATTTTGAAGGAAAGCTGGCCTTCGTTTCCACCCAAATTCATCATCCAGATGTGTGTTTATTACACATTCTTCTTCCCCAAAGGTTGGAACCCAGGATTTCATTGATTTCTCAAATTCGTTTAGCCCTTTGCAGAGCTCATTTGAAACTGAGATTCCTATGAAAAGGAAAGAAGAGCATGAGGTTTCAGAAAGAATCTAAGTTTTCTTTTACAGATAGGTCCTTAACGAGAATAAAAGGAATGGTCGAAGATCTTTTCTTGGGCGTGAAGTTAGCTTGCATAAACCGCAGTCTTACTAAAGATAGCAATTGTAGAGGTGATTTTGAATGATCGGTATGGCGATGAAATGGAGGGAGGAGAGTTTTGTAGAGGCGAACACAGCGATAATGAATCAGTGAATACAAAAGCTAAGGTTTTCATAGCAAACTTTCACCGTCACCTTGCCCGGACGACAAACTTCTGTGCTGGAATACCAGGAAATGCTGGACAGGAGCCTTGCATTACTCTCTTTCATTCTCATTTGGTATTCTACATAGAGATAGAAGAATACCAGAATACCAAATGAGAATGAAAGAGAGTTATGCAAGGCCCCTGTCCAGCATTTCGTGGTATTCCAGCACAGAAGTTTGTCGTTCCATGGGAAGGTGATGGTGAAAGTTTGCTATGAAAAGCTCCACTCTTGTATTCACTGATTTATTATCGCTGTGTTTGCCTCTACAAAACTCTCCTCGCTCCATTTCATCGCCATACCCATCATTCACATCGCCGCTACAATCGCTATCTTTAGTAAAACTGCGGTTTATGCAAGGTAACTTCACGCCCAGGAGAAGATCTTCCACCATTCCTTTTATTCTCTTTGAGGACCTGTCTATAAAGGAAAATTGAGATTCGTTCTGAAACCTCATGCTCTTCTTCCCTTTTCTCAGGAATCCTTGTTTCAAACGAGCTCTGCGAAGAGCTGAACAAATTTGAGAAATGAATGGAATCCTGGGTTCCATCCTTGGGCGGAGAAGAATGTGTAATAAACACACTTCTGGATCTGGAATTTGGATGGAAACGAAGGCGGGCTTTCCTTGAAAATGTGAATTTATAAGGTAGTCCTGACTGCTTGGATTCCCATTTTCAAAATCTAACAAGTGTCACTTGTCTTCATATATTCTAAAACAATTCTATTTTTGTCTAGGACTTTCCTTATACAATCAGAGATGCCAATATGTTTTTGATGAGTTTTGTAGAGTACACACTCGTGTTTGCCGTGTTTTCTGGAGCAACTGGGATGCTTCCTGAATACCAAGAGTTAGTACAGCCCATTAAGTGATACATTCATACTAATGTGTGTCTCACTGATTCATTGATATCTTTTGTGTGATTTGTACGTTGCACGTTCATTAGTTTTTCGGAGATTCAAGATGCAACCAACAACTTTTACGACTCACTTCTTTTTGAGGTAAGTGGGTTTGGAAAAGTTTAGAGAGTAGAAATCAGTGGTGGCATTAGAGTTGCAGTGAAGAGAGAAAAACCACAATCCTCCAGGGTTCTCAACAGTTCAGGAATGAGATAGGCCTGTTGTGCACGCTTAGGCACAAGAGTTGTCAATGACTACTGGGCTGTATCCCTTATACGCTACTATGATCAGAACTCAGAAATGTGTGTTGTTTATGACTATGTTCCCATTGGCACACTCGACAAGTATCTCCCTGGAAGGGCCCTGGAAGGTCCGATGACATCCATTCTCGGTGGTAAATCTTTTAAACTCTAATCAAAATATAAAATGATATTTACAAATTTTCTTTCTCTGAGAAAATCTGGGCCAAAATGTCGTTTTGGATTGAGCCAAATCGTTGTAGATTATATTCAAAGGAATTCATATAATTAATTTAAACACTACTTGAAGGTGCAACATTGTAAGGTAATTTCTTGTTTTCGCAGTGCCACCACCGCCGGCGGTTAAGCGGGCAATTCGGCATAACACTCTGAGTGATAAAATCTTCAAGTCCTCAACAAAATATGTATGTCGTCTTGTATATCTATAATATTTACAAATCTGCAGCGCCAAACAGATTCAAAGGAATTCAGATAATTAATTTTAAATTATATTTCAAGATTACTTTTGTTTTGACGCGTTGCAAGACAACCATTGTACATTGTTGCGAAGGAAATTATTTGCATGTTTTCTTTTCTTATTCTACATAAAAAGCTGTTATTTTTTTATAGTGAGACCAAATGTTTGCAGGTGTATTTCATAGCGAGCCTAGAGGATATTCTAATTAATATGGTAAATATTCAAATGTCATAGAATTATATTGCTTTGGTCCGAAAATTAGGAAAAGAAAGAGTAAAGAGGAGCTGCACTATTTGTGGACAGTGGAGGGAGCTTGATTTTGTAGGGAATCATTATCGAAATAAATCTCAAATTTAGAAAAGGGTGTAAGCAATGAGTAAGTCTTTTCAAACACTAAAAGAATTTGCAATAATCTTAACCTCATAAATGTTATGAGCATCTCAACATCTACATGTTTAGACTATCCATCATATGTTTCTAATGATTTTCTCTCAAATTTTGATTCATATAAATGGTTGATAGAATTGCATTTTGACGAGGTCCCATGGAGAGGCTTCTTAAATTTTTTATGGAGTCACTGTTTTAAAAAAATTTAGATGGATTTATCAAGTTATGTTATGGTTTTTTTTAATGTTTCACATAAAAATTTAGAAGAAAAATGTAATCTCATGTGGGCGGCATGATTTTAAATTTTTTGTTCACAGTTAAAACTGTCCATCTTATTTCAACTATTTTTTGTCCAAGTCTAAAATTAGACATCATAAATTTGTAACAGCCTTGTTTTTTCAAAGGAAAAAATTAACTTTTAGGATTCACATAAGAAAATATTGTTTATGGTGAGTTTTTTATGTTTAATAACTTGTTCAAATTCTATGACAATGGATCATTGTTTAATACAATTTAAATTTGATTTAATGAATTGAAAGAGATAAAAATAATAATAATAAAAAAAAAAAGTTTCACTATTTCTATTTTAAGAGAATATATATCTAATTTTAATTAATATTAGGTTAGTGCTAGGATTAGGGTTAGGGTTCGGGTTACGGTTATTGCTAGGTATTTTTAATTAATATAACTAATAATATAATAAAATAATATAGTATAATTATATATTTATTCATGTTAGGTTTATTTTAAAATATAAGATATGCTAGTACTATTTACAAATTCTATTAAGCAATGCATGTAAACAAAATTGGTATCCTACCTCTTATTTGTATGTGAAATACAATACTTAACAATTAGTAAAATATTTATTAAGGATCCTAAAATTCCACGTATGGCACAATACAGTAAATCTGACATCTATAGAAGTAATCTACTAAGGACTAAAAATCTGCCTGAG
>VDFB02292685.1:0-21344 GCA_007258455.2 Sequoia sempervirens
TCTCTCTCCCTCTCTCAACCCTCTCCCTCCTACCCCCTCTCCCTCTATTAGGTCTCTCTCTCTCCCTATCTCGACCCTGTCCCTCCTACCCCCTCTCCCTCTCTTAGGTCTCTCCCTCTTAGTCACTCCCTCTATCTCTCTCCCCTCTACCCTTAATTGTAAACCTGAAAATCTTCACCCTTAAATCCTCTACCCTCTACCCTTAGCCCTTCCCTTCTTTATCTCTCTCTCACTCCCTTCCTCTCTCTCTCTCTCTCTATCTCAAGTATCTCCCTCTCTCAGGTATCTCTCTCTCTCACTCCCTCTAGCTCTCCCCCTAGTACCCTTATTCCTCTACCCTATAAATGTACCATCTAAAGATTAAAAAAACCAAATTTATCATAACGCGAGTGTGTTATTAACCAGTAGAGATATGCTTGTTTAGGATTAAATAATGCGCCCGCGTTATCACTAAAAATGGTAAAAAATCACAATATACCCATGATGTCGGCCCACATTCTGCATATTCTCCTGGTTTTGTGCGTGCTCCAACAAAAAGTAGCTTTTTGGTGATTGAGTGAAGTGTGCATGCATGATTTTGAGATTCCATCACCTTTTGAATGTTCTTTCCATCACCTTTGCATGAAATAGAGTTTTTTCACGTTGAGAGCATATAATATCAATTCAAGTTTGAATTATAGTGATAGTGATATACAATTGTTGAAATTTGGAGACAAGCTTTGAAGAAGCAAAGGTTGCATAATTGGTAGAACTCCTCTATTTGAAACTTTGCTTTTTTAGGTATGTGAAATCTTTGTACATTTTCTTTCATTCTATTATGGCTTGCTTTCATTTTTGTTGTTTAGCTTATTCCATGTTGATCAAATTGTTTGTTTGTGATACAATATCAGATTGCCAATCCACTCAACAACATCATTTCTTTAGGGAACTTCCTTCCCAAATCAATAAAGAGTAAAAGATCAATTTATACAAACTTTGTCAAATTCATCCAAAAATACTTTGCATTCAACCAAAATCCATTTATTTCATTCCAAGTTATAAGGCTATCAGTAGCTAATTCACCATCTCCATACAACAAACCATTTTCATAATCAACTTTCAAATTTGTTCTTGTCATAAACAATACAACAATCACTCATCAACTCAACTTACCCCTTCAAGGCTTGAAAATAATCAAACACCTCTGTTCCTTAGACCTGCAATCAAACATCATCCCAACCATTTAAGATATCTTTTCTCAAATCAACACATCCATCATCCTATCTTCACTTAAACACCATTTGTAACAACAATAAGCAACATTAGTTTAACACTGTCACCAGACCTTTAAGATACCAATTTCATCATGTTTTTATTGTAATATTTAGATACCAATTTCATCATGTTTTTATTGTAATATTCCAATATATTAGTATAGACACACTCTGACTACTTTGCATTCAAGAAACCATTGCCATATATTTGAAACATATGCCCAAATCATGAAATCTTTCACAATATACCTTCAAAACATTCCCAATCATAGACATAACTGTGGCATCACAAATGAGACTGCTCCCAAGCACTTAACAACATTCCTTTCGTTGTTTCTACATATTCTCTATTTTTAGCAAACAATGCCAAATATCTCTAGGAGGCCAACATTCCATCTAATCGGGTGATTCCTTTTCTATCATAATGCATTTACACAATCCCAATATAGATTCTCAGGCTTATTTTGATCCTTTTCAACATACTATAAAATTTTATGCACTTATTTCACAAAACAGAGTAGAACCAACATGCTGTCTACTGGTAAAAGACCTTAAATAGGTCAATTTATCAAAGCAAGTCATCATAGAACTACTCACTAATCCACCAAACCTGCAAATAGTCTTAGGCCATGTGTAGAAACTCACAAATAAACAAGAAATTTCAAGATGGGAAATGCCCATCAATACACAAAATCAGTAAACATTTGATTATAGGGTGAAAACACACCAACCATGAGGGTTTCTTTAATGAAACATTTGCAAAACCTCTACTACTCTGCCCAACAATTGAAACATGCTTCATTATGTCTGCAAATTATTTTGAAATCATTTCTAAGCTCTTCTACATGTTGTTTCCTCAAACCCTACTTGAAAACACCATTTTTTTGAATGAGAAAATTCAAAATTTTGTTCATGCAACAGTATCCCGACTTCTTATTTCTATTTACCCCTGCCACACACATCTTTACATTGAAAAGACACTAAATATGATCCATTCCATCGATCTACTATCCCTACATCGGTGGAATGGCTAAGAATCACTTTTTAGACTCTCTAAATAATTCTAAGGAAACCACAGACCGAGACTTAGGAAACTAAGTTCAAATTAGATTGATTATTTGAATTACAATTCCTACAACTTTCAAGAATGAAAGAAGTCTCTTTCCCTAACAAGAATCAAATCTTAGAATGCTTGGATCACTATGCAACCTGAAAAAAGAATAGAAAAGCTTTCCAAAATAACTGAGCAGAGGTTTTTTTATTAATTTTTATGGATTTTTGGGATACAAGATCTGCCTTTCTTGAGCTTACAATTCTTTTTAAAGGTGTCTAAATTAGTTGAAATAACTGCCTCTTCATCTTCATCAACCCATCCTTACCCTTCCACAAAAAAGACTCTTCACCTTCCTGCTTTTGTGCAATTTTACATTTTTACAATAATTGACAACTTTTGTTATAAAAAGAAACTTTTCAATAATATCACCTAGTGACCTATTTCATGGTGAAAATACATTGCAATTCATCATTTAATGACCTTCACTCATCATATTTACTTGAACATTACAAATTTAACAAATTATCCTTTTGAAGGAATTTCATGACCTAGGTGCTCCTGTACCAATTTGTCATGTTACAACCTTACGTTGTCAATGGACATTTTAAATCACACAATTCGATACACTTTCCTATTACATTTTTAAACCGCATCTCTTTGAGGCATTTTGTTAAATTTAATAATTGACTTTCTTTATGTATGCTTCCAAAGCTATCATTGAGTTATTTTGTCAAACAGTTATACAAACTAGCTTTCATTGACTTTCTTTGTGTATGCTTCCAAAGCTTTCATTGAGTTATGCTTCCAAAGCTTTCAATTAGTTAATTTGAAAACTTAGCACTTTTTGCACAGGTAAAATTATTCGTCATGCCGAAGAAACAAACTGTTAAAAGGAAAAAACTAACAGATGATCAGCTCCAAGCCATCAGAGATAAAGAGAAAAAATGGATGAGGGAATATTGTGAAAAGCAGAAATTGGGAATGATTGATGAAAACAAGCCAGTTGAAGAGGAACCTCAACTATCAAAAAGAGAAAAGAAATTGGTAGCATAAAGGGCACGAATGCAAAAGAGTCATGCTAGGGGAGATGTAGATACCGTAGTTGGAGACACACCCTCTACCGCAAGTGAATAAAAAGGGACACCATTAAGCACAAGTGAATATGGAGGAACACCATCTACCACAAGTGAGTATGGTTGGACACCATCCACCACATATGAAGTTGAGAGTACATCATCACTCGGAGTTGAGGAACAAGGTATGCCATCATCCCCACGTGAACCTCAAGGTATGTCTTCTATTCCACCCTCGATCAAAGGTACGCAATCTAGCCCACCTCAATTAAATATTGATGAAATTGCTAATGTTTAGATGTATGTACCTAAGAGAACACCACCTAGAATTTTGCATAGAAATCCAAAGTTTTTGACTAATATTGATGAGGATATTTTGCAGCACATGGAAGGTAAGATTCCAGAACACACTTGTAGAAGATATGCTAATAAAATTTAGAAAATGTTCTTTGAAAGGCTAAATGAGATTGCAAGATGTCAACTATTTGTTCAAATGATGCGGGGTTTAAAGTACAGAAACATCATGAAGACTCTTGGGTTGAGAACATCAAATACATCAAGTGAAAACACTATTGTGAAGAATCTAATGGATTCTTATGATAGTGTGGTTAAGACCTCACGCTCAAAGGATAGTAATGTCACCCGATGTGTCATTACATCAACTTTGGTAAGCTATCAAACAAAAAGATCTAGCCTCATTAAAAAGACAAGTGAACAAATGGGAATTAGTAGAAAAACTTTATCAAAAGTTGTTCAAAGGCGGCAAAGAATTGAGGGCACTGATTCAAATGAATAATGGGCATTCTCAGGGAGACTGCCACACAAAGATAAAAAAGTTGTTGAAGCATTGAGAACACTAATTGAAGATTATTGGAAGAATAATACAAGGCCATCTCTGAATCAAAGGGATGTCATAAGAAGGAGAATCGGTAGTTGAAACCGTGAGCCACATCCAAAGCATTTTTTGGATATGACTCAAACCCAATTTTTTCATAAATTTCAAAATTCTTATCCTCAAATTAGTATTTCTCAATGATTTTTTGAAATGATTAAACCTTTTTATGTCAAGATAAATCACACATGCACTACTTGTTGTTGTAAATTACATATTGAATTCTCTAACCATTATGATGTTTATTGTTCTATATGTTTACATTTGCATACTAACGATGTTTTGTAGGATTGTGGCATAGAAGCCCCACCAAAATATTCAAGAAAGTTCTTATCAAAATTTTTTATGTGAAATAGAGGATGACCAAATATTCTATAGGACAACATGCTTGGATGGTTCATGCGAGCGTTGCGGTGGCTTGCAACGAATGCTAGTATGTCACCATATGGAAAGCACATATGAGGCAGGACAAAAACTAGTAGAGTTCGAGAAGTATAAAGCAGTGGCATATGCTACAAAAGATGGGTCTGAAGCAAAAAGGTGTGAGTTGGTTATTCAAAAGATTCCAGTGTATCAGTTCATGTCCATGTTTCGTGAGAATCTAGTGTATGAGTATGCAAGGCATACCCATAGAGCCCGATGGCTTGGCACACAATTCAAGCTATGCAAGGAAACCTTTCCACTTGGTAGCATAGTATCAGTGGTTGAATTTGTAGAGAACTACACTCTACAACCACAATGTGAGGTGTAGTCACAGTATTACAACTCCACATAGGTTTCGATATTTGTGCATAGAGCATTCATACATGCAGCTGAAAGTACAGAGGACGAAAGGAAGGTATTGAGGGAGTATCACTTCTATATTAGTGATGATCACACACATTATCTAGAGTTCGTGCAAGGTTTCTCCCAAATGCTATACAATCATTTGGCTTAGAGGGGCATATCATATGATCAACATATAATATGGTCAGATAACTGTGTAGCACAATTCAAGAACGCGTGCATGTTCTACTGGTTGTGCAGGATGCATCTCACTACATGTGTTCAACATATGTGGAACTTTTGTGAGGCCAGACATGGAAAGGGGGAGCATGACAGTGCAGGAGCATGCGTGAAAAGAGCATTAGCACGAGAAGAGTTAAAGTATAAAGATAGTGCATAGTTGACAGATGCAAGATCAATTGTCAAGTGGTGTAATGGTTCGATGGGTCCAGGTAATGAAGATACATCTTCAGTTCATAGATTTTTTTGGTTGATGGATGATACTAACATTGTACCATATGAGGATTGTTGTACACTAATAGGATCGAGTGAGTTGCAGTCTTTCCTTAGCTCAAATGCAGGTTCATGGAGTATCGATACACATAAGATGGCATGCTTTTGTTCTTTATGTACAATGCAAGCCTGGAATGATTGTGAGTTAGGGGAGTGGGTTGACAAATGGTTGACAAGTTATCTTAGCCCACTTCACATGTATCACCCTCTGATGGAATTGGAACTAACACGGATGGAATCATCGGTCGACTTTGACCATGTATCAGATCTAGTTCAACCAGGTAATATATCTACTTGCTTAGTATTTGAAATTCCATATTGTTATCTTACTTTGTACTGTATTTATAATGTTGACTAATTTCAAGAGATATGCGACACATATAAATGCAAGGCATGTTTATGCAGTATTGAAGATGAAGACAATGAAGAGGGTACAAACTATTACTTGTGTTGTGTTGAGGCAAAAAAGAAATTGGAAGCCCCAATTATAGATGGAGAAAACATTGAATACCCTACAGGCTCAGTTGTTGTTACTGGAACATGGCTGAGAAGGTACCCACATAAGAGTGTTAAACATTGGTTGTTTGAGAAATTTGACACGCATTGTAAGATTCTTCATTACTCAAACCTTGTCGTGGAATCCAATGTTCGTTTGAGAAAATATAGGTGTATACCTTTGAACAAGACCTTGTGGAAGGTCTATGAGTTTGACCATGAGGCAATACTAGACACAATAAAGAGTAGAACAGACCCAGATGGTTCATTGGATTACTTTGTAAGTATATGCACAATGGTTCTTATTAATTTATACTTGTATCCACATAAATTTGGTTGATGCCAATGCTATCATCTTATTTTACCTTGTGTATTTGTATGTAATCAGGAAAACATTGATTGGTGTCCCCTTGCATAAAATGCAGATTTATGAGCCATCTAGGAGAATCTCAAGCAGAAAAGCAATGCAACATCCTTATTTTGATGATCTTGAAAAATCTCAATTATTATTTTAATCCATTACAAAAGTGCGTGCGAAGCTTGATGAGGCAATTTCAAGTTATTCATTTGAATTTAACCTTATCATGACCACCTATTACGTAGACATTATAAGAGCATCTCGAATTTCAATAAATTCTATTCATAAGAGCATAGACAAGGCAGTGAACTCTAAGAAAAAATTCCTCAAAGAAATGTGGTCTCATGGTGATGGAATGGCATGACGAATGCCATGAAAAGCAAATTGTTGTGGATTGTCATGGCATTCCATCACCATTGAGACCACATTTCTTTGAGGCTTTTTTTCAAACAGTTTGCTACCTTTTCTATGCTATTGTTTATTAGTATGCTTTGATAGATTTTTTCCAAGCATCCATACCTTTTTTGGAAGCACCTATTTTAGGATTTCAGCCATAGCAACAAGGAAGCGAACTGTTTGATAAAATTCTTTGGTAAACATGTATGATAAATGTAGTAGCATAGAGAAGGCAGCGAACTGTTTGAAAAAATGCCTCAAAGAAATGTGGTTTCATGGTGATGGAATGCCATGAAAATCCACAACAATTTTCTTGTCATGTGATGCAGAGGGGATGGGACTTTAGTCAAAACTCAAAGTTTCAAGGATTACAATGATGCAATCTCAAACACTCTTCCAGGCACCCTAATGGAGACAAGCCTCAATAGTGCACTTATAACTTAGATGCTTTCCTAATGGACCCAAACCCTTGGAGTGATATAAAGGAACTCAAAATTTTTTTCTTGAATGGTTTCAAAGCCCCAAACCTCTGTCTTAGACAAAACTCACTTTTTGCACCTTGACTAGGCTTCTAGCCCAACTAGGCTTCTAGCGATGGTTTTTTGAATTTTCACTCAACTTCCCCAAAGGAATCCTCAATATAATGACTGATTCAGATGTGATTCATGATGATACACAACATATCAAATCCTTTATGGAACTTGTTCTGGATCAAACCTACCAAAATCTGCTGTTTCCTCAAATTTAAGGCCTAATTAGCCCACTTTTTCAAAGCAACCCCTCTCTAAAATTATCCCCTAACTATGAAACTTTCAACAATTATTTTAAAATGTTCCCAAACCAAATATTTTTAAGGTATTAGTCTTCTTTGACACCCTCAACACCCTAAATCACAAAACCCTCAATAAATTGCTCCAAAACTAGGGCCTCTTGAAAATTAGCTTTCCCAACACTTCCAGAACCTTATCTTGGACTTTTCACCAATAAATCAACATATATAAACACCTTCAACTTAGAAATATACCCATTATTAAGGTAGATCTCCTGCTGCTACACTTTAGGCACCATTTTCATGCCCTTTTCCTTGCTAAACTCGGTGTACACCCAAGAATCACTCTTTCCTGCACAATAACTTGTTAGATATGTATAATAAAAGTTAGATATGATACATTTCACAAGTTTTCAGTCACACTCTCCCATGAAATGGATCATTTATTCATGAAGACTCTCAAAACTAGTGAAAAATCTATACTTTTTGAGGACAGTCAGCAATATAACACAAGAAACTGATTCCCAACATTATTCAGGTCATTAAAAAGGTTAAATGCATGTAAATACAAGTTATTAAACCATCCAAATGAGCACGACACCAAAAGGAATCGGAGATTCATCAAAAAAATCAAGAAAATGCAAAAAGATTGAAGTTTTTATTGATTTTCTGTAGTAGTCCGTACAACACTTGCAATATTAGCTAACCCTCCATACAAATGCTTTCTCCAGGCTTATAGAATCATCCTACAACTTTCACCAATTGATTAGAATTGATTTTATTACATTATTGTGATTAAAACTCCTAAAACTCACTTTTCTGCCCCAAAGTTGGATTTCAAAAATTTGAATTTCCAACATTGCAATTTATTAACTCCTATTAACTATAAAGCCTCCAAAACTATTACATATCATCATTCAACCTTATTTAACCTAATTAAAACATCATATACCTATTTAAACTCCTAGAACATCATTGTTCCATTTACAAGTCAAGTTGGTCCTATGGTCCTTATCAGGACCCTTAGGACTTTTGATCTTCCTGTTACACTCATCCATGCCAAATGCCATTATAGGCTTCAAAATGCTATAATTGATGCTCTGGAAAGGTTTATAGGTCTTCAAGACCCCTGCCATCTCCTGACTCTCCAAATGATCCTCAAGGAGCTTGGGTGCTCCTGCACCATCATGGCATTCCACCACCATGAGACCACATTTCTTTGAGGCATTTTTTTCAAATAGTTCATTCCCTTGTCTATGCTATTGCATACTATTATGCTATGATATATTTTTTCTAAGCATCCTTAGCTTGTTCAAAAGCACCTGTTTTAGGCTTTTAGCCATAGCAGCAAGGCAATGAACTGTTTGATAAAATGCTTTGATAGACATGTATGAAAAATGTGTTAGCATAGACAAGGCAGTGAACTCTTTGAAAAAATGCCTCAAAGAAATGTGGTTTCATGGTGATGGAATGGCATGGCGAATGCCATGACAAGCAAATTGCTATGGATTGTCATGGCATTCCATCACCATTGAGACCACATTTCTTTGAGGAACTTACCTAAGCGGTTACTGCCTTTTTCTATGCTATTGCTTATTAGTATGCTTTGATAGATTTTTTCCACTTCCATCCATAGATTTTTTGGAAGCACCTATTTTAGGATTTTAGCCATAGCAACAAGGAAGTGAACTGTTTGATAAAATGCTTTGGTAAACATGTATGATAAATGTATTAGCATAGAGAAGGCATCGAACTGTTTGAAAAAAAATGCCTCAAAGAAATGTGGTCTCATGGCACTGATGGAATGCCATGACAATCCGCAACAATTTGCTTGTCATGGCATTCCACCACCATGAGACCACATTTATTTGAGGCATTTTTTTCAAATAGTTCATTCCCTTGTCTATGCTATTGCTTACTATTATGCTATGATAGATTTTTTGTAAGCATCCATAGCTTGTTCAAAAGCACCTGTTTTAGGATTTTAGCCATAGCAGCAAGGCAATGAACTGTTTGGCTAAATGCTTTGATAGAAATGTATGAAAAATGTGTTAGCATAGACAAAGGCGGTGAACTCTTTAGAAAAATGCCTCAAAGAAATGAAGATCTCATGGTGATGGAATGGCATGGTAGATGTCATGACAAACAAATTGTTGTGGATTGCCATGGCATTCCATCACCATTGAGACCACATTTCTTTGAGGCTTTTTTTCAAATAGTTTGCTGCCTTTTCTATGCTATTTCTTATTAGTATGCTTTGATAGATTTTTTCCAAGCATCCATAGCTTTTTTGGAAGCACCTATTTTAGGATTTTAGCCATAGCAACAAGGAAGCGAACTGTTTGATAAAATGCTTTGGTAAACATGTATGATAAATGTAGTATCATAGAGAAGGCAACGAACTGTTTGAAAAAATGCCTCAAAGAAATGTGGTCTCATGGCACTAATGGAATGCCATGACAATCCACAACAATTTGCTTGTCATGGAATTCCACCACCATGAGACCACATTTCTTTGAGGCATTTTTTTCAAATAGTTCATTCCCTTGTCTATGCTATTGCTTACTATTATGCTATGATAGATTTTTTCTAAGCATCCATAGCTTGTTCGAAAGCATCTGTTTTAGGCTTTTAGCCATAGCAGCAAGGAAATGAACTATTTGGCTAAATGCTTTGATAAACATGTATGAAAAATGTGTTAGCATAGACAAGGCAGTGGACTCTTTGAAAAAATGCCTCAAATAAATGAGGTCTCATGGTGATGGAATGGCATGACGAATGCCATGACAAGAAAATTGTTGTGGATTGTCATGGCATTCCATCACCATTGAGACCACATTTCTTTGAGCATTTTTTTCAAACAGTTTGCTGCCTTTTCTATGCTATTTCTTATTAGTATGCTTTGATAGATTTTTTCCACAAGCATCCATACCTTTTTTGGAAGCACCTATTTTAGGATTTTAGCCATAGCAACAAGGAAGCCGAAGCTACATTTGATAAAATGCTTTGGTAAACATGTATGATAAATGTAGTAGCATAGAGAGCCAATGGCTTGTTTTGAAAAATGCCTCAAAGAAATGTGAGCTGTTGAATACTTTTTGACGAGAAATCCTAACAATTTGCTTGTCATGGCATTCCACCACCATGAGACCACATTTCTTTGAGGGGCATTTTTCAAGCAGTTCATTCCCTTGTATCTTTATTGCTATTATGCTATGATATAGATTTTTCTAAGCATCCATAGCTTGTTGAAAGCTTTGTTTTAGGATTTTAGCCATAGCAGCAAGGCAATGAAGCGACGATAAAATGCTTTGATAAGACATGTATGAAAATGTGTTAGCATAGACAAGGTAGTGAACTCTTTGAAAAAATGCCTCAAAGAAATGTGGTCTCATGGTGATGGAATGGCATGGCGAGATGCCATGACAAGCAAATTTTTGGATTGTCATGGCATTCCATCACCATTGAGACCACATTTCTTTGACCCTTTCGAGCAGGTTCATTGCCTTGTCTATGATATTGCTTACTATTATACTTTTGATAGATTTTTTTTCCAAGCATCCGCAAAAGCATTCGAGAAAGCACTTGTTTTAGGCTTTCAACCATAGCAACAAGGAAACACTTGAACTATTTGAAAAAATGCTTTGGTAGACATGTATGAAAAATGTGGTAGTATAGACAAGGCATTGAACTATTTGAAAAAATGCCTCAAAGAAATGTGGTCTCATAGAATGCCATGAAAACCAAATGCAATTGGCAGCTGCTCCTAGTTATTAGTTATGCAATGTGAAGTAATTGCATAACTGATTAGGTTGACTTTGTAAAAACTATATTGTAATTGAAATTTTGTCATCTATCAGCATCTAGTTATTAGCTATGAAATGTGAAGCAATGATTTTAGTTTGAAAGATGTGCAATGCATTGTAATCAATGTTATGAATATAAACTACAAAAATCTATTTTTTTACTAAGTTACCAGTTTGGTTTTGGGTTTGGGATCGGGTTCGAGAACTCGGTTCGCCGGTTCAAGAAATTTTTTTGGGGTTGGGTTCGATAATACAAAGACATATAAAAATAAAAAATATATACATATTTGCAGTAGTAATCAAGTTCAAAATACACCACCATATTAATAGTCAAATAACATAGCAAAAATACACCACCACTTTCATAGTGAAATATTAAAATATTAGTGATCTACTCGAATGTCATGATACAAAATTATAAATTAAGGTTTCAAACATAAAATGTCAAGTGTTTGTGCAACCATTATTGATCATTGATCAATGTCGAAAAGAAAGTGTGACATTTTTTATTATTCGGAAGGCAAACAAAAGAAAGCAGTGTTACATAATTATTTACATTGTGAAAGAGCCAAAACCTTTTTCTTGCAGATAGTAGAAGAATCTTAGTGATTTTTTGGGTGTCCTTGCCTTGGAACAGAACTATCCTGAGCCATGAATGATTGACCAGGAACTGTGAGAAAGAAATAAGATAAATCACATGCAACTTGTTGCAATTTCCTTGGGAAAAAGAGTAAAGTTTTCTTTTTAGGGAGAATCTCCTTTAGAGTTTGAACGTGCATTGATAATTTTCAAGATAGAATTATCCAAATATGTCATCTAGGTTTGAAGCTTTTAGGTAAAATGTTTGCTTCTTAAAATTTGTTCAAAATTCAAGATCACGGGCTCTCCTCCTTAGGGAAGAGGCCTATCAAAGGCACTCTTATGCAACACTTCTTAAGTTCTTGTTGATCACGATATTAGATCACAGTTTCAAAATAAGGCATGGTTATATAAATTCTCATCTCACGACTATCATTGCATCAAATTAAGAATTTTCAATCCTTTATGGTCTAGACAAAAGAAGTATGGAGTAGTGTTCCAATGCTAAAGTCTTATTGTGAATCTCTTTGCTATGAGTGGTTCAAAAATGAGGAATCTGTCTTCTGCACCAAATGAGAAATATTCACAATATGTGCTAGGAAGGAATATAAGTCCATAAGATCGAGTATGCAAGAACCGAGAATTGCAAAATTTGCTTACATTTGACTTCCAAACACATAAATTTTCACACTTTTCGATGTTCACACGTAAGTCAAAAAGTATATGTAAATAAGTTGTATAAAAGTATACACTTGAAGATACCGTAACTCATATCTATTGATTCCTTAGTTATAATTTGCAAAGATGGACACCATCGATAAAAAGGTTGTATTAAGCAAGTAGCCATTATGCGCATACATCAATATAAGTCGATATAAGTATAAAATATAGTTACAAAATAGCCATACAGGCTTACGAGAATTCCATATAGGCATTCAATGTCAAATATATCCAATACAAAATATGTACAAAATTGCCATGTAGGCATACAACAAAGGGCTTTGTGCATTAAAAATTCATTCTCTCCATGCTCACGGTTCAAATACAATTTTCTTTTCCCTTTCTTTGGTGATTCGATTAAAAGATAGTTTGTCACCTATTTCTGCTGTATGCTCGAGGAATTAACTCTTACTGCTCCTCTGGGTTTAACTCTGGTGAAGTTTCAAGCTGTTACAATGAAGTAAAGACATTAATATATAGAAATTACATTATAAAGAGTGTATACTTAACAAAATAATCATACGGCCATCACAATCACTCTCTCCTCGATGGAAATGTTTGCGATGCTTTCGGTGCTCAAATCTATTATAAACTGTCAAATAGGAATTAAACTACAAATCAATAATGGTTTGATTTTTTCACGAGAACTAGTTCATCTACCAACAATGAATGTAAATTGAAATTTAGTAATTTTCCTCAGACCTCCCCTATTAGAGCCATCAAGGATTGTATAGCGGAGGAAACACCAATATCCATTGCCCTCATAATGTTTGGCGGTGTTTCTGTCACCAACATCTGAAAATAAAACAACAAATTATTCAATCACAAAAAAGTTACAATAGCGATCCATGTGATGACTTATATAGCGTGTATGAGATCTAATGAACAAAATTTTGAGTACAAGTATTAAACAGATATATTTCTAATCATTAGTTATCAAATTTGAAGTAATGCTTTGAGTTTGAATGATGTGTAATGCAACATAACCAACAATATGAATATAAACTATACAAATCTATTAAACTTAGAATTCATTACTTAAGTTCTCTTTAAATTCTATATTACCTCCGTGAGCGTTTGATCAAATCTGCTTTCGAGTGTTTCCTTGAGAAGGCCTCCAATAGTGCCTTGTTCAACATCGAATCATCTTTAAAACACCATTAAAGTATTGCTATTGCTGCATGCTTAATAAATTTATAATTGTTTACTAACTTTACATACCCCACTTAGATAGATTATCTTGCCAAAATAAGTAGGTGTCGGATGGTAGATTGTCCCGATCTCTACTGCGTGACCTACAATTTTGTCAAAATAGTAAACTAAATTCAAAAGTTTAATCTTGCATTTCACAATCAAAATTTAATAAATTAAATTCAATGAACATGTTTAATTTTACCTGAGTGTCAATGCCATATGCATCATACAAAATGTCAGCCATCCTCTCCATCCTTGTAGATGCATAAGGATCAGGTTGTGTGGTAGCATATGGATCCTATGTAGCACCCTCCTAAGTATGTAGGTAGGGTCATACGAACAAGTCGCCCCGCAAGATTGACACACATGGGTTTGAAGGCCACCACCTGAAGACTCCCCTGGATGGCGCTGTACAATAGGGATAGTGTGATGGATGACACTCCAGGTTAAAGTTGTGATCACCTACAATGTCTCTATGTCGGCACTCTCCTTCGCAACGACAGGTATCACAATATGCTCACGAGGCAGCCTAGCGAGAGGTCGTCTCCCTTGCCGCGTAGGATCCTGTTGTGCATCGGGTCTATCCTGAGCTAACCCCCCACCTCTCCCCTAGAATTGCCTCATATCAAAATAATTTTGGATTTGGTTCAATACAAACTCATTGTATAGTTTCCTAAGAAAATATTGGGGGACTTCACAATTATTGCATGGTGGGTAATCAAAGATCATATACCATCTTTCATAAAAATGGTTCTTAATCTCTTGGTGGTGGCACCAATGAATAGGAAACCTCTTTGCATTAAGGCTAATATTTTTATTTGTTTTAGGGTCAGTGAATAGAGAGCACAAATCACCTTTAGTAATTTTTAAATCTTTTACTTGTTTATATGATAATTTGTCTGCATAATATGCCCTGGCTGTCTACCTCCTATCTTGCCATCTAGATATTTGTTGGGTGATTGCATCTACATTTTTTAACATGTCTTTCAATGAATTTGCTAGAAGCATTATTTTTGTGGTTGAAGCATTTGGATCACTCATCCTACTGATAAGATCCTCAAGTTGTTTTCTATTGTTCTCAATTTCACTCAAATTTTCTTGAGTGCCAGGAGGGAATTGAGAGAATGGTGGGGGAGGTTGATTTTGTTGAGGATTTACCTCCTCTTCTTGTTGAGGATTTGTAGGATTTCCTACAAATTTTTTAAAAAACAATCAAATCTAACCTAAAACAAACAAAATCAATTTTAAACTAACAAATTCAAAACAAATAGAAAACAATACTTACCTCCCGCATCTCTTTGTCGTCGTGGCACCATATTTGCAAACAAAATCCAATTGTTCTTGATGAAATTTGCAGAAATCCTTCCTCCTAGAATGCGAGCATGAAAGTGAGGATTTTTGGCCGTGGGAAAAGATGAGAAATAGTAAAGAGCAAATGATACACATTTGACTTTTTTTTTTTTTTAAAATCACATAACGCGAGCGCGTTATGTCTTTCCAAAATTTTTTCCCATTTGGCCACAAAAGTGCAACCAAATTCATGCACCCGCCCCACTTTGCATATTTACATCCTAAAATCAATGGACCTAAGGTTCCTCCATCAAGTGGACCTAGTTCCTTTAAAAAAGCATACTCACAACCCTTTTATGATCACAAAGTCACCAACACTCTTATAAACCTTGAAGAAACATATGGTAAAGAATTCACATAGATCTTAAGTAAACAAGGTTGTGACAAAAAAAATGAACATGACATCCACCAACTTCTTGAACAATAATCAATTGATGCACACACCATAGGATTAGAATACCAAGATCCTTCTCATCTTGATAGACATCCTTTTCAACCCAGGAGACTTCAGGATGCTAGTACATTGATCTTGGATGCTCCTCCTAACTTAAACATTCTTCTTCCATGTGAACAAACATTCTCTCCTTCTAATGACAAGAATATTAGGATCCCCATGGGTCCCCTTCCTCCTTCTATTCATGAACAAGGAGAATCTAGCAAATGAAAATTACCATACAAATTGAAGAAGCTCAAGTTTCCCACACATCCCCCACTTGAATGTGAAAGGAGACTTCAATTGCTTTTAAACAAAGGCCTTATACTTTTACCACCTATGAATAGGTTGGTTATTCATCCAAAAGACTCTAACATAGCATTTTGTAAATATCATCGTATTCTTGGACATCGAATAGAAGAATGTCAGACATTGAAGGACATACTAGATAAGTATCACTTCACTGATATCGATTGTTTCCTCATCATCCCTTAAAACAATTCAATCCATTTATCATGCTATAGTTGTAGAATTATTCATTCTCACTATCGCATGATCCTTTCCCATCAATTATCTCAGCTCATTCTTGCCTTTACACTTTGTGGGGGGCCAAGTAGTTGTTAGCCTTGTCCTTGTACTGCATTTTCCTTTGTCTCTTAACTATGCTATTCCTTTTCTGCTTAACCATTTATGATTGAGAAACCAATAAGTTAGTTAATGGTTGACTTTCACTTTCATTACTTGTTTCTTTTCATTTCATGTGTGTATCGTGTTCTCCCGTATCATGCGTTTAATGTTTCTTCTCTTCATCCAATTCTTCTATTTGTACCTCTATTCTTCTATATGTCATGCATTGTCTTTTTCATTTTTGTTTTGTGTTTTCCTTTTGGGGATGAAGCA
Organism: Sequoia sempervirens; assembly: GCA_007258455.2. Lineage (NCBI taxonomy): Eukaryota > Viridiplantae > Streptophyta > Pinopsida > Cupressales > Cupressaceae > Sequoia > Sequoia sempervirens. The sequence continues at coordinate 16,551 of VDFB02292685.1, forward strand.
AAGCGTAGAGATGCCCTATGTCTCTTCCATGTTGAACCAAAAGGTCCTTTTCTTTTTTACATTTGTTTTGTGTTCTCCTTTTGGGGATGAAGCAAAATGTAGAGATGCCCTATGTCTCTTCCATGTTGACCCAAAAGGTCCTTGTCTTTTTCTCTTTTGTGTTTTCCTTTTGGGGATGATGCAAAGCATCAAGATTGCAATGTCTCCTTCATGTTGACCCAAAAGCTTTTTCCTTTCCTTTTTCCTTTTCCTTTTCATTTTCTTTTCACTTGTGTATTCCTTTTGGGGATGACCTTCCATGTTGACCCAAAAGGGGCTTTATGTTTCCTTTGTTTTCACTCTCTTTGTGTCCTTCTTCTAGTTCTATGTACTTTGGGGAATGATGACAGTTCTGAGCTCTTTCATAAAAAAATTGCAGCAATGAACATACTAACCCTAAATCCATAGATCCCTTATGTGTTTGGCGTGCTTTGTTTTCTAGGGGGAAACTCCCTTTTCTTTATTTTTCCTTGACATTGACGCAGCCTAACTTCAAAACATATGACTTGGCATAGGGATTTCCAAGTTGGCTCTCATGTCTTATTTTTTTTTTTTTCCTTCTCTACTTTAAAGTAATTGCTCACAGAACAATGTGTAGCAATTCATTTTAAGTGGGGGGAATAAATTACTATTATTTCAATTGAATTCTTGGTTCATAGTGTAGCCTTGTTTATATGATGTGTTTGTCACTTTGTGGATGACATTGGGTGTGATGTCCCTCATAAGTGTCATTTATCTTAGCATATTACATTCCTCTTGGTGGCCTGATGTGACACACTGCATCCCCTAAGTTGTGAATATACTATTCTTTGATTTGTCCTCTCTTGGAGACATTAGACACAATGTTCCTAAGTGACTGACCTTGCATGAACTAAACAAGACTCCTTCGAAAATTTAACACTTTTACATTTTAAATTTTTGTATCTTTACATTTTTGCATTTTTACCACCTTGCATAACACAACTTGCATGCTTGTGGTACCTTTCTTTTTGTTCATCTTTCCTTGTGGTGCCTTGTTAAAGTTATCAGTAGGTGTAACTTTGTTATGGTTGAGCGGGAAGCCCATCTAGTGGCATGACTTTTCCCCATAGCCACCTTTGTGTTTGTGAGTGCATACCAACTAGTGTATGTATCTTACCTTTTTGGTCTTTCTCACCCTGTGGACAGTTAGAAGTTTTGTTGCCCCAGAGTGAGTACAGTTGGGTTTTCTCACTTGATAGACCATCCTTAGTTCTATCACCCCAGAGTTAGTACACATTCTCTTTTTGAAACAATTAGCCTAGATCTAATCCACAACTAGTTGGATCGACGATCAAAGCTTCATTCAATTCTTTCATTTCAACACCTGTGTGTTCCTTTGTTCTTATGTTTAGTTTTCCATGAGATCTTCATCTTGGGAGCTTGATCATCCCTCTTGATTGTTGTCATTCCATCTTGCTAACATAAGTGCATTTGAACCCTCCTCTTGATGTTTACCGCGAAAAGCTGCTTTGGTATGGGTTGAGTGGACAAATACTCTCACTAAAGTGGGGGGCTAAATACCTTTGTAGAAAAATGGCCCTTAATGAAATTTCACCCGGCGCGCAGGTTTTTTGTTCAGCCGTGTTTGATATATTTTTTTCACGATTTTTATGTTGTGACATGAAGCGAACATGCGTATTTAGGTACTAAAATTCAAATAATGGCGATCTTGTGAAGGTGTTGTGAAGTGTTGTAAGATGGAAATTTCTACGAACTCTTTACGGGCCTACATTTGGCCACAATTTACCTAAAAAGTACCTTTATTTTATTATTAGTCCTATTTTGAAGTGTTGTAAAGTCTTGTAACAATATTTCCGCTCTTTTCTAGGCACAATTTCACTATTTATCCCTTTTTCATGCTTTATTTGACCCCTTTAAACCCTCATATGACTTAATTAAGTGCATTTTTGAATATTATCCCGATAAACAACATTAAATACAATATATTTCCTGACACATGTTTTCAGGTCCTAGGTAGGACCCATTCACCATGGGTGGCGAATGAGTCCCCCTTGGCTCCAAATTCAAAATTTTCAAAATTTCCTTTTGGGTTTTTATTCAAAATCACTTGATGTCAGCCTGTGATGAGGTATGAACGGTTAACTAAGGCACAAGTGTGTATAAATATGTGATTTTCATCTCATTTTACAATCTCCTCATTCATTCAAGCATTCCATCTCATGTCTCAAGCATTCAAGCATTCTACAACATCAATTCAAACAATATTCAAGCACTTTGGAGCATCCATTGACATTACTTCAGATTTGCATTATCAAGGGTTTGGTAAGTTGATAGCTATTGCATGTTATTAGTTTATCATTCTCTTTCCTTTCAATGTTTTATTAAGGGTTTGATTACCAAAAGTGGGGTTTGACCAAGGCAAACCCCTTTTTGCTAACCCTAAACCATTTTTCCCCTATTGCATGTATGTTTACAAAACTAGGTATGCATATTTAAAAAGATTTTTGGTATTGAAGATTGGTTTACAAGCCAACTAGGTGCTTCAAGTCAACTCAAGTCTATTTCAATCTTAGAGAAGGTTTCTTGTCCGTTTCCTATAGAATTGACTTCGTCAACCCGACAATTAGTGATTTCCAGATCTAGTGTTGTAGAGTTGTCTCTTGATTTTTTAAAAATTTGGGAGAGGTTTGATTCGCCACCTATGGAAAATGAGTCCCACCTTAGGACTGAAAATTTTAATTTTGTTAGATTTCAGATCCTGACAGACAAAAACTTGTTTCTAACACTTTTTCACCAGGAGGAGGACTAATTTGCCACCCTGGGCGAATGAGTCTCACTGTGAAAAATTAGTTATTTCAACTAGCATCTACAACATTCCATACTCATTAGATTTTGTCTAGGTGCACTCAGACTCATCTTATTTCTTTCTGTTATGCATAATTTCTTCATTTACTTCATTTTTTTGCATATCATAGTGTGTTTTAAAAAATAACTTAAATCTCACTTTTGCATTCATTTTCATCCATTTAAATCAGTCAATTGAATTTAGTTTAGTTCATTTATATTAGACAACATTGCACATAACATAATTTGAATGAACTAGTTTGCATTTTTGGCCTAAGCTATCTCCTTTTAGGTGAAAAACCCTAGAAGAGTTAGAGAGTCCATTGGAGCCAAAAATCTATGGTTCAGTTTCATGCTATTAATCCTTGATCAATTATATTCTCCTCTATCTACTTTGTTGTTTAGATTGGAAGTATTTATCAATAGCTATGAAGGTTTACCGAAATTGCTAAGGGACACAATATCTTAGGTTAACCTATAGAAAATATTGATTTTATTTATAGTTGTGATATTTATAAAAAATAACAAGATTCATCCATGCAAATACTTGTATAATGAATATGATTCTCATTAGTGTTCCAATTTGAAATGTTAATGACTACTCTATAGGATGAGAGAGGATAATAAAATATGAGAGGATGTAAAAAAAATACTAATTGAATTTATTTTTAATACAAGGACATAGGTTTATTGATCATGAAAACATATATTTATTTCCTTTACAATAGCTAGTGATATGGGGCTAGTGATATGGGTAAGTAAGGTAATTGAATTTTAATATAAATTTTGGAAATTAGGTGTCAAATTGTAGAAATAGGATTGATTCACTCACAAAATGACCTTGGATGATTGAACAATATACAATTAATTAATATTTACTCACAAATAGTGCAATAAATGTGGAAGGTTTAGGAATGTGTGTAGAAATAAAAAATATGTAGGTAATGTATGTCAATGTATGTATAAGGTGATAGGTGAAAGCTAGGGGAAAAAGTCTAACTTTAGAAAATATTGTGTCATTTGTCATTATGTAATTGCATTAATATATTATCTCAAAAGAGGCACACAACCAAATGGGAAATGACATGTGTATATAAATTTTACCAATATATTTTCCCCTATTTAAGGTGCATGTGAACCACTGAATGGCCATGCATCTTAAATTATGTAATACTTGCAAACATACATATAAAGTAGATATTCTGACATAAGATGATATCATATTAGGTTCATATAAAATTTAAATTAATGGATCCTACTAAATTATTCCATTTTACAAATCTATCTGTTAGTTTTTGGATCAATGGGAACATATAAAAAGTGGAAAAATATGTTATGAATAGCTTATGTCATGCATATAGAAGTGAAAATAACTAGGCTGATCATAAAGGTGTGTCCCACTTCTAGGATGTAGCATAAAAATGAGTCTTGGAAAGAAATAATTACTAGGTATAAATTTGAATAAATATCCTTCATTCAAATGTACAATCCCTGCCACTTGTAAATAGGATTTGAGTGAAGCTCACTTTTCCTATTTGAAAATATCGCAGGCCCAAAAAAAAAACAATGGATGTTCAACTAGAGATAACTTCAAATGAAGGTCCTTCATATAAAGGTAGGGGAACCTTCTACTTGTGCTCACTTAGTTTCCAAAAAAAAGATCTATTTTAGAGTAAGGTTTGGATAATAAACCAAAGTCATGATGACATGAGACTTTATATGACTGTAGCTCTCAAAGTAATCCTTTTGAAAAGCATACTTTGTAATACAATTTTTTAAATTTAGATTATTATATTTATTTTTATTTTCTATAGAACATAAAATTTTACCAAATATAAAGTTCTCTTTTTGATGCATATAAAAAAATAAAATAAGTAATTTTTTGGAAAATTTAACCATCTTCCATATTGATTTCCTTATTTTAACAAA
>VDFB02292686.1:0-16351 GCA_007258455.2 Sequoia sempervirens
CTGTGATGAGGTATGAACGGTTAACTAAGGCACAAGTGTGTATAAATATGTGATTTTCATCTCATTTTACAATCTCCTCATTCATTCAAGCATTCCATCTCATGTCTCAAGCATTCAAGCATTCTACAACATCAATTCAAACAATATTCAAGCACTTTGGAGCATCCATTGACATTACTTCAGATTTGCATTATCAAGGGTTTGGTAAGTTGATAGCTATTGCATGTTATTAGTTTATCATTCTCTTTCCTTTCAATGTTTTATTAAGGGTTTGATTACCAAAAGTGGGGTTTGACCAAGGCAAACCCCTTTTTGCTAACCCTAAACCATTTTTCCCCTATTGCATGTATGTTTACAAAACTAGGTATGCATATTTAAAAAGATTTTTGGTATTGAAGATTGGTTTACAAGCCAACTAGGTGCTTCAAGTCAACTCAAGTCTATTTCAATCTTAGAGAAGGTTTCTTGTCCGTTTCCTATAGAATTGACTTCGTCAACCCGACAATTAGTGATTTCCAGATCTAGTGTTGTAGAGTTGTCTCTTGATTTTTTAAAAATTTGGGAGAGGTTTGATTCGCCACCTATGGAAAATGAGTCCCACCTTAGGACTGAAAATTTTAATTTTGTTAGATTTCAGATCCTGACAGACAAAAACTTGTTTCTAACACTTTTTCACCAGGAGGAGGACTAATTTGCCACCCTGGGCGAATGAGTCTCACTGTGAAAAATTAGTTATTTCAACTAGCATCTACAACATTCCATACTCATTAGATTTTGTCTAGGTGCACTCAGACTCATCTTATTTCTTTCTGTTATGCATAATTTCTTCATTTACTTCATTTTTTTGCATATCATAGTGTGTTTTAAAAAATAACTTAAATCTCACTTTTGCATTCATTTTCATCCATTTAAATCAGTCAATTGAATTTAGTTTAGTTCATTTATATTAGACAACATTGCACATAACATAATTTGAATGAACTAGTTTGCATTTTTGGCCTAAGCTATCTCCTTTTAGGTGAAAAACCCTAGAAGAGTTAGAGAGTCCATTGGAGCCAAAAATCTATGGTTCAGTTTCATGCTATTAATCCTTGATCAATTATATTCTCCTCTATCTACTTTGTTGTTTAGATTGGAAGTATTTATCAATAGCTATGAAGGTTTACCGAAATTGCTAAGGGACACAATATCTTAGGTTAACCTATAGAAAATATTGATTTTATTTATAGTTGTGATATTTATAAAAAATAACAAGATTCATCCATGCAAATACTTGTATAATGAATATGATTCTCATTAGTGTTCCAATTTGAAATGTTAATGACTACTCTATAGGATGAGAGAGGATAATAAAATATGAGAGGATGTAAAAAAAATACTAATTGAATTTATTTTTAATACAAGGACATAGGTTTATTGATCATGAAAACATATATTTATTTCCTTTACAATAGCTAGTGATATGGGGCTAGTGATATGGGTAAGTAAGGTAATTGAATTTTAATATAAATTTTGGAAATTAGGTGTCAAATTGTAGAAATAGGATTGATTCACTCACAAAATGACCTTGGATGATTGAACAATATACAATTAATTAATATTTACTCACAAATAGTGCAATAAATGTGGAAGGTTTAGGAATGTGTGTAGAAATAAAAAATATGTAGGTAATGTATGTCAATGTATGTATAAGGTGATAGGTGAAAGCTAGGGGAAAAAGTCTAACTTTAGAAAATATTGTGTCATTTGTCATTATGTAATTGCATTAATATATTATCTCAAAAGAGGCACACAACCAAATGGGAAATGACATGTGTATATAAATTTTACCAATATATTTTCCCCTATTTAAGGTGCATGTGAACCACTGAATGGCCATGCATCTTAAATTATGTAATACTTGCAAACATACATATAAAGTAGATATTCTGACATAAGATGATATCATATTAGGTTCATATAAAATTTAAATTAATGGATCCTACTAAATTATTCCATTTTACAAATCTATCTGTTAGTTTTTGGATCAATGGGAACATATAAAAAGTGGAAAAATATGTTATGAATAGCTTATGTCATGCATATAGAAGTGAAAATAACTAGGCTGATCATAAAGGTGTGTCCCACTTCTAGGATGTAGCATAAAAATGAGTCTTGGAAAGAAATAATTACTAGGTATAAATTTGAATAAATATCCTTCATTCAAATGTACAATCCCTGCCACTTGTAAATAGGATTTGAGTGAAGCTCACTTTTCCTATTTGAAAATATCGCAGGCCCAAAAAAAAAACAATGGATGTTCAACTAGAGATAACTTCAAATGAAGGTCCTTCATATAAAGGTAGGGGAACCTTCTACTTGTGCTCACTTAGTTTCCAAAAAAAAGATCTATTTTAGAGTAAGGTTTGGATAATAAACCAAAGTCATGATGACATGAGACTTTATATGACTGTAGCTCTCAAAGTAATCCTTTTGAAAAGCATACTTTGTAATACAATTTTTTAAATTTAGATTATTATATTTATTTTTATTTTCTATAGAACATAAAATTTTACCAAATATAAAGTTCTCTTTTTGATGCATATAAAAAAATAAAATAAGTAATTTTTTGGAAAATTTAACCATCTTCCATATTGATTTCCTTATTTTAACAAAGATAATAATAATATGGGGCATGCACACAAAGATGAGGTGAAAAAGTGGTCACAACCACTTTTTGGTCCATTAAAGGGAAAACACAAGTGTGTTATAATGTGCTTATGTCAGCACATTCACATTATGGCTTGGTAGTGACCAAGCCTAGGGCAGTCACTATTGAGAAAAAAATGTTCTTGAATTATAGTGTGATTGCATTAAGTCTATGTTAAAACAAAAAAATAAAGGTCCAACTCATTTGAGATCAACCCCATTTTTTCAAGCCTTGATATAAGTGAAAAAATCTATGCATGTTTGTGACATATTTATGTGGATGCAAGCCAATAAAATTCCACCACAAAATGTACAAAGACAAGGAGGTAAGTTTTTTTATAAATTTAAATAAGAATGATTTATTTACATTATATATTTTAAAAAAAATATCAAGAAATGAAAATCTCTCAACACCTCCAAACACTAATTCACCAAACTATGTGGAGAGAGTTCTTATCAAAGAGAAAGTAGAACCTAACCATCTTGAAGCTCCTCCATATATTTCTAGAATTTTTGTGATGCACATGCAAATTTTCTAGGTCAAACCGAATAAAAAAAATGAACTCCAAACATTGATTGATATATTGAAAAATACTAATGCAAGTACTTCACATGAAAGATCTTTCACAAAATCTTTGAAATATATTATTTCTCATATAGATTCCATTAGTGACCAAATGAGCATATGGTCCAATAAGAGGGAGAATCCATGGAAATTAATTGGTCTAGAAAATTATCATATAAACAAGTAAAAGAGAAAAAAATTGAAATCTGATTTATGTGCATTGTTTATTTATTTGAAAACCAATGCACCATTGCACAAAAGTTGCAAGAGATTCCATATTCATTAATGCAAAAACCTAGGATAAGGGAAATTTTTGGGATAAGTGGTGGCTGATTTTTGACCATCCCTCATGCAACAATTATGAGGTCTTACAATATTTCTTGAGGAAACTCTATTTTTAGTTTATCCTCAATAAATCGAAATTATTGACATACAAGATCTATAGGGCAAAGGAAAAGGCTCCAAAAAGGATAAGGAGGGATATGTGTCTAGTGTTGGGACTCACATCTTCAATTTCCTAAACTAAAAAAAACTACAAATTGACTAAGTCTTGATGGTTCCTAATGGGATGGGAACCCCTAACGAAGAAAAAGGAAAGAAAATTATTAAGGAAATAAGGTGATTGGTGGTTCCTTAGGAACCAATAACCATTAGTTGCAAGTTCCTTGTCCTATCCTTGGCTCTTACAGAGTGTTGAGGACTTGCTATGCATGTGATGGTAGTTATTGATGGAGGTGAAGCTGCCAACAAAGAGGGATATATTCTAACATTTGTTGGTTCTTAATAAGTGTGAAGGTGTTGATAGAAGGTGAACCAAGGCTTGTGCAAATTCATTTTAGTACCATTGGGCACCAAAGGACTTGTGTATTATGTTTGAATTGAGTGGCCACCACATAATACAAATGATGAAATCATCATTATTAGCAAGATTTTTGAAGGCTAAAAACTCATATTTAGGGGCATTAAGCTTGGGGGGCTTTACGTGCCTGAGGGAAACAACACAATCTTGCCTAATCTCATCACCCATTGCACCGAGAAGGGATTGAATGGCTTTCTCAATTTTAATGAGGAAATCAACTTTGGGGATATAATTTCCAATTTCATCTCTCTCACCCTCCTTGCCCCACCCTTTATTAGGCTCTTTCTGCATTCATTTTTCCAATTGTTCCTCTTCCTAGTGATGGATCACTGAGTGTAATATGAAATGTTGATACCAAATTTATACATAGTTAAATCCAAAATCTTACAACAATGTTGTGGATTGTGGAAAACTCATTCCAACAATATTTCAAATTCTTTAGGAAATTATTCTACTTGGGTCCCAAAGAAATATTTATAATACAAAGTTATATGTATGGAACTACGTTCAAAGAAGTAAAAATGATGGATAAACAAAGATGTGGTGAGAGAGGTAGAAAGAGATGGAGAGAGAGGGAGAGATAAAGATAGAGATAGAGAGAAGGATAAATACAGAGAGGAGAGAAAAGATAGAAAGAGACAAGGATAGATAAAGAGATAGAGAGGGAAGGATAGAGAGATAGAGATATGTAGAGGGGGGAGAGGGGGAGAGATGGAGAGAGGGAGAGATAGACATAGAAAGAGATATAAATCTAGATAGAGAGGAAGAGGGAGAGAGAGGGAGAGAGGGAGAGATAGACATAGAAAGAGATAAATCTAGATATAGAGGGAGAGAGAGAGAGAGAGAGAGAGAGAATAATTGAGTGTAAAACAATTGTTATATTTGAATTATAGTTTTATAGTCATAACAAACATTAATTTCAATCGCTACATTTTGATTATTAATACAAATAATAATTAAAATTTTAACTAATTTTCTTATAAACATCAACATTTATAAAATTATTAACCACACGCTTCACAAAATATCTTATTGTCAAAAGACTAAGTCTAAATGTGTTGTGTCTAGCAAATAAAATTATAAATTAATAACTAAAGGATTAGATTTAGTCAAAAAAAAAAAAAATTACCTTCACTTTTAAATATTTTTTATTTATTTTGTGAATTTAAAATATATAAATTTTATGTTAAACATTTTTTAAACATTTTACAAGACTATTTATATCCATAACATTAGTTACATGAATTATTAAAGAAGACTTTAATAAATTTGTTATGAACTTTATCAATAACCAAAAACTATTTAAAGAACATTTTAAATTTAACTTTGAACAACCATAAAATGTCTAAAATATTAAAATTATAATACTAAATATCTTCCAAACTTTTATGTGGAGTTTGAGGAGGTCAAAGCATCCTAACATGAAAGTGACTGAAATTAAGTGAACGTTATGTTATTTGCAGGTCCTCTAAGCCATCAGAGTCTCTCTTTAATGGTGAGAGGTGCAGACCAACATCCCTTAGAAGGGAATGACAGGAGTTAGTCTCTTTAAGATTCTCGTACATTGAGAGAGTCTAAAATGAGTTGGCATTTTTAATTTTTTGTGACATAAGGCTGACCTAATTCTGAATGAATAAAAACAAAAAAATTGTGACATAAGGCTGACGTTGATAATAGAAACTGTACACAAGAAGAGTAAGACCACATATTTGTTTGTGATCTATCAAGCTGTACTACACTGTGGGAGATGGTTGTTGATAAGAATGGTGGATTATCAAGTTCGTGTAGATGAAGTCTGAGCATGAACTCCAAGTAAGCTATTCCAGTAATCATTATCCTCGTCTAGGCGTAGTTCTTGCCATGCCCAAGACGACTGTTGCTGAGAATTTGTGCTTAATTCTGCCATCGTGCACATGATGTTGGAGTTATTGTTACTGGTCTTATTAGCAGTATTGTTATTGGGAGAATCCAGAAGCAGGTCCGTCAAGTCTTGCACGCCATGGTTATGAATAACATCATGGCCGTGGGTGAATTTATCAGAGCTAGAGGAGTCCTCACGGGTGGGCTTCTTGCTTTCTGTTTGGCCCTCGATAATAGCCGTAGAGGAACAATCAAGGTATCCGGCAATCCCGATCCAATCAGCTGAATTGTCTTCCTTGTGAATAATCCCATTTGGGTGATCACTGATAAGCTGATCTGAGTTGAAACCAGAGCAAAAGGATGAAACTGGGCTTAAACTTAACTGGGAACTTGTATCGGTCCATGGAAGGGCATTCCCTATATCACGATCTAGTCCATGGGGATTCTCACTATTGTTATTGTTATTAATAATAGTCTCTTTTCTGAATACCTTTCCTGATTCCGAGTTCCAAAGCTTCAAGAAAATATCAGTGGGTGCATTGGAATTGGCCTCTGTTAGAAAGGAAGATGAGGATGAGAAGATTGAATCTCTGGAAAGCCTTGCTTCAGCTTCAAGTCTTGCAATCTCCCACTGTGACATGTGCCTCAGGATGGATGTGGACTGAGATCCCTGTAACCCATTTGCGCTGGGTATCTCAGATTTGGGTGCATGGGTGGAAGGATCCAGTCCCATTCCCAACAGCTTTTTCTTCAAGTGGGTATTCCAGAAGTTCTTGATCTCATTATCAGTTCTCCCCGGCAGCTGGGAAGCTATTGTAGACCACCTGCAGGAAGTCAGTATATTAAAATTCGAAACCCCACCTTGTTGCACCAATAGGAAAAACTAATAATTCTTCTAAACGAAGTCGTTACACATTTAAATGTAGTACTACATCAATAGCTAAAACTGGAAAAATGTTTTTAGTACAATTATTACTCCGTGGTTTATCTGTGTTTTTTACTACCTGTTGCCTAAAATTGCATGCAGCTGAAGGATAGTTCTTTCTTCTTCTGGTTGAAACCGGCCTCGCTTAATATCAGGTTTCAGATAATTAATCCAACGCAGGCGGCAACTCTTCCCACACCGAAGAAGTCCTGTACACATATGCATCGCATAAATTCACAATATACATATAAGTTCCCATGATTCGTGTTTGACTTTACCTAGCAGTCCTCTTCCTCTTGGACGCGGTACGTCAAATCTTAAATTGAGACAATCTCGGAATTTAGTATGACAAATACTTGAAGGGCCTAATTAATTGTTCAAAGTTTCTTTCCTAGACTACGTGTACACAGTCGAATCAATTTTCTTACGTACATAGAAACCTTTTAACAATAAATCAACTAAATGCCTGTTTCAACACTTGTAAACAAATTTCCTTTGTTCATACATGTAAAAGCATACAGAAGCTCGGATGCAATATATGCTCCCAAGTAAGTCAGTCTCATAAGCTCAAATGTAACAGATAATATATGTTTCAGATCATATTAAGAAGAGGAGGTAAAGGATTAGGATGCAGACATGCTCTTAAAAAAATAGAAGAAGGAAGGAGAACCAGAAAACAAAGAGCAAAACCTCTAAATATAATTATTTAAAGATTAAAAAAATCAAAATATGTATATATATCCTTTATTGCCCAATGAGTATTCACACAGCTATTTCTCCAATGCAAAATTGTAGATGTGGGCATGGATGTACTCTAGAAACAAGTCTTTATCTACAGAACTCAGATGTAACTGTTGCGTCTCTTATAGGAGTCCTTATCTCAATATTCTTCCAATGAAAATGATATTATATGTGAGATGCATCTAATTGTTAGACAAGTCCCTTTTTACAGATACACAATAAGTATTTATCTGATGCAAATGATTTTCTATGTGGTTACTTATATATTTTACTCGAAATGAAATCAAAATAATATGAGATATTGTAATTATATACAGACCAGCCTGCCTGGGAAGAGCACGCCAGCTTCCATGGCCATTTTTCTGAATAAAGTCGACAAGAACCTTATCTTCATCGGGTGTCCAGGGTCCCTTTTTCAGGCCCACTTTCTCACAGCAAGGGGCTCTACCCATTATCGTTCTGTTTCTTTCTTGAAGGCCTGCAGCAGCAGCAGAATAAGGCAGGGTTTCAAGGGATCAAAAACAACTATATATTGACCAGCCCAGCAGAATAATTAATCTCCACGTGAGGGATAAAAGGGACAGATATTAACTAGCAAGGCTTGACGTGAGGTTTTCCCCTTCAACACGGTAGAGTGGGTCAATGATATTAACTGTTCCGAGTACATGGTATTTATGACAATACGTGCCGTCGTGCGATTTTTGAGTCGAAACATCGAATGCAAAGGCGGTGATTGAAGGCCGCATATTCCTTGTTGATGTTTACGTGGCCACCAAATCAGAATGCCATTGCGGTGATTGAAGGCCGCATATTTGGTATTAGAGCGCTCAATGTTCTTACCATTGTGATCAAAAACATGTGTGAAGTAATTGCAGAGTAATGATGGGAATGAGAAGAAAGAAGAGTTGAGTCATGAATGATGAAAAAAATCTCTAGTGAAAACCATTATAAGCTGTGTGAAATTGCATTTGCTTTCGCCATTCTGATATGGGAAGGCGTGTAGATGCTTAGAGATGAGGTGTAATAATTTTAAAAGACAAATGACACTATTATTCTTTGTTGTTGTGTTAAAGTCAGGTATAAAAGATGTGCGACAAATAAAGGTAGTCTGAACATATTATTTATATTTAAATATATTTGTCAATCATTTATAATTCACACCATATTCCATAAATTTCTCCTAGCATGTGAGGTGTAGATTGCATTTTCAGAAGAGGAAGTTAGCAATTTCACTTTTTGTTGTATATTTGAAGCACAAATTGATGTGAGGTCTGTAGCATTGAAAAAATCCATCGTGTATAAGATCAGATAATGGGAAAAGACTGAAAGTGTAGGTCTAGGAGAAGGCATGAGGGATAGAGGCATATGATTTGTTGTGCTATAGAGGTGAAAGAACATCTACATTGAAATTTTTCTTGGAGGGCTTGTTGTTAAGAAGGATTGTATGAGAGAAGGGCAGAAAGTGAAGGTCAAGTATCGAGTAATGTGTTTTGTTTTTGTATATTTTATTAATGACAATTTATGAGTTGATATTATTTCATGATCAAAGTTAGTTAAAAGGTGTAAGAAGACAAAGATTAAAGATATCAAGTTTCCACAATCTATCTTGTTGTTTGAGAATTTTTTTTCTGAATTTGATTGTGTTACATTTATTTCATCAGATAAAAGAGAGCTGAAGGAGAAAATGTTGCTCTTGTTGAATATGTTTAATTTAAGAATTTTTGTTTTATAATTTGTAGTTTTCCTTTCTTTTCCTTAATCTCTTATTGTTTTTATCTTGTTTTTTGTTTTTTCAATTTTATTTTCCTTTATTAGGGAATGCTTTTATTCATTTTCTTTTCATTTTATCTTGAATATTCTTTTTGTATTTTATTTCTTTCTTTCTCGTATTTTATTCTTTGCATATCATGTTTTTTTAGAATAAATTGTTTTTTATTTATGCTTTCTCATAATAAATATTTTTTCCTTATAATTAATTTATATCATTGAAAGCCTTAATTATATATATATATATATATATATATATATATACTCCTAATGAATTTTATTTTATTCTCCATTTCTTTTCCTTCATTCCTTACCTCATTTTTTGTCATGTTCTTTTTTATTTCTTTTTGAGGTTTGTATTATCTTTAAGCATTTTCTTTTTACTTTTGAGATTGTTTTTTAATTCTATTTTTATAGAATCTATCCTTTATTTCAATCCTTAGTCTTTTCTCTTTTGAATTCTTGTATTAATTAGTTGATTTGGATTAATGGCTTATTCTATTTTATCACTTCTTTATTCTTTATTCTTTTCCTCATCAACCTCAAACCGTGATCCTCCCTCTCCTTGTTCCTCTCTCTTTCTCTTTTTAGCTTAACTTGGTTTGCAACAAATCATTTTCTCCTTCAACTCTCTTTTATCTTGATGATGAATCATGTAGTGCGATTCAAAATATTGATGAAATAAATGTAATACAATCAAATCCAGAATTTTTTTGTCAAGACAAAGATTGTTAGCTAGTTTTTGGGAAGAATACATGAGGACAATGTAAAATTACATATAGAGGACAAAGTTATGCCCAAGGTACAAGAAACCCTATTTATGGAATGCCAACTTGGTTTCCTTAAAATTTCTTAGCACTTGTTCTTAGGTAGCTATTATTCTAGAATGAGAATTCACTTTAAAAAGGGTTTGAGATGCCACCATCAAGAGGTAAATAATTTTGTTAATTTTATGGAATGAAGAGAGTGCATTATGGAAATTGTATTAGAAAAATATTGTGGATTTAATTTTCATACTTGGAGAATGAAAATTCAAATGTAACTAATGAATACAAATTTGTGGGGAATAGTAATCAAAAAAGAAAACCCACCTGTAGATGCGAATAAGTTATTGGATTGGAATAGTAGAGATGATAAAGGAAAGGTTATTATCATTCTTGCTCTTTCTAACATTGAATTATATCATATAGATTTAGACAAATCATCAATGGTAATTTGGGATGATCTAAATAAATTATTTGGATAAAAAGAACTTAATAAATTTTTTTCCCTAAAACTTTAATTATTCAAGTTTAAAATCGAAGATGGAATCACAATGTGAAATCACATAAGTAATTTGACGTCTCTCATCAGACAATTAGTAGAATTCAAGGCTTGAGTAGATGATGATGATGTTAGAGCTATATTGTTAAATAATTTTCCTTTAAAATATAATAATATTATTTTTAGACTTAGTCAAATAACTTATCCAAACTTAGAAGATATGATTTCATCCCTTTTTGCAAAGGAAAAGAGAACAAATGCAAAAGATACAAAAGGTGATTCTCAACTAGAGAATGCACTATATTCTCAAAGCCATAATAAAATTTCATGTACAAAAAATGGGGAAATTAAATGTTTTATTATAAGAAAAAAGGTCACATACCTTGGTCTTGTAAAACTCAAGCTAGTGATGTTCTTAAAGTAATTATCAAAGATCAAACAAATGAAGGTAACTAAATTTGTATTCAGAATGAGGATGAAGATTCACCAAATGGTGATTTTATTAATATTACTTAGAATGTATTAGTACTTTGAGCCATCACATTGGAGGCTAGTGGCACTAGAGGATGGAAGAATTTCCATCATCTCAAGTCAACTTCTCACTTTGAGATGGTGCTTTGCATGAGAAGAATTTTTTCTTTCTTTTTCTCCTTGTTGATGTTGACGGATTTCAAGAATAAATATATTGTGAAGTTTGATTTTTGGAGAACTTAGGTAAAGGATTTGGTGTTGAACTCAATATGGAGTATTGTTGAGTGAGTTTATGAGATTGTGATTGAGAGTTATACCCTTCTGAGGGTTATCCAATCACTTGATGGAGATCTCTCACAACTCAATATGGACTATCGATTAATAATTGAGGAATTAGTGATTCAAGAGTTTTGGAAAATGGTAGTCCAAAAACTTAGGAATTTAGCTCAAAGCTACACCCTTTTGAGGGTCATGAGGCAACTTGATCGAGTTCCACTTGATTCAATATTTATTTCTTTAGGGAAGATCTTCTCAAGAATGTATATCTATTTTTTAACAAATAAATTTTGTTATGTAAGATTTAAGGGGGAATCCCTTAGCAAGGTGAATTTTGAGGTTTTGATGATACATTTTTAAGAAAAATGTAATAGGGGGAAATGTTGGTGTAACAATTTAATTTATAATGATATTACATTGTTTAGCTATAGAGGTTTGGTTATAGAATTGCTTCTTCAAACTATTTCCTATTTGTATAAAGGTTTGTGTAGATCATTGAAAAAGATATCAAGCTTTACTTCAGTAACCACCATTAGGGACCCAAGGTTCGAGGACTGATATTGATGATAGTACCATTTTTAACTAAAATTAATTTATTCAATTAGATATTTTCCTTTATTCAAAATATAATAATGTTGGCATTAGACCTCTCCTTGAGAAAGAATACAATATGTGATAATGGAAAAGATCATTAGATTAGTTACATGTCTCAATAATGGAACTAATCATGATTGTACTCTAGTTTTCATAATTGTACTATGAAAATGTTAAAATTAAGTTAGGAATATTTCATTTGGTGTTTAATATTAATTTAGATACTTTCTTTCCCATTTGGGTGACCTTGTATTATGCCTAGGTGGCCCTATTTCACCTAGAATGGACCTAGAGTACCTATAAATTGACTACATGTTTTACTTGGGTGTCCTTGTTCTCATTGGGGTGGCTTGGTAGCATAGTGAGGTAGCCTAGTCATTAGTGGGTAGGGCTATTTTTTTAGGTTTAAAATTTTAAAATTTGGTGTTAACTCTGTTGGTGCAACCTTTTCCTATACTTGTGTAGCTTCATTCCCCATACAAAAATAGAAGGATAACCCTCTCTATCATAGCTAGCTAATGGTTTTCCTAACCTAATGCCATTGATGAATATTTTTATGCCTCTTATCTTGCTCATTCTGAATGTTTTCATCATTTGGACCTTCAAAACCTATTCAAAGTATCTTTCTCTTAGAACTTGAGAATTTTTCTTTATTTTGAGGCCTTATATGGGAAAACCCTGTAAATGGAAGTTTTCTCTTATGGTCTTAGGGGTCTAGTGTTAACTTTAGCATTTGCTTATGTGTTGTTAGTGAGAAATTATGGTATATCTTGCATCATTTTGTGTGCCTTCTTCTAAAGTTACCCAACTGTGAAACCTAAGGTTAGGGAGATTGTACACCTAGTATTGTGAAGACTTTAGAAAGTTGTAATTATTCATGGTTATTATTGTTTGTTCCCTCAACACTCCTCTTAGGTCAAGGGGTGTAGTGTAGTAGTATCCTTCCACTTATGTGATGTCACATTATGACAAGATGTCTTGGAAAGGTTGGGGTTATTTGGAAGTGACCCATTGTCATTCCAATTAGTGGAGAGTATATGCCTCTTAGTTAGGAAACCTCTTGTGAAGGTTTTCCTTAATATTTTGGGTTGTTTAGTCTATTTGGGCATGGATTGGAGCTTGATGATTCATTCATCCTATCTTAATGTGGTGTTAGGAGAGAGAATGATTATGATTTAGTAACCAATCATCATGTAGGTGTTGTCCTCTCTCTCTTTCATATATTCATCATGGTGAATTTATATAACAAGTGGTTATTCTTTTATTGTTTCCACCTTGCATATATAGTGGTGAGGTTGTTTTTATATGTTTTTCATTGTATCATTTTCATGTGACAATTGTGTGCACATTGTTGTGCAAGTGAAAATTATCATTGTTGTGTTATTGATGTTGTTGTCATTGTTTCAAAAAAAAGTTATTTCATTAGGTTTTGTTCTAAGCATGTTGGGATGGGGCATAACATGAATGTTGAACCTTATTTGACATAACAAGTTGAATGATAAACCCTAGAGCCCTAATGATCAATGTTAAACCTTTAGAATAGAACCTTCAAACTTAAACATTGAGCTTTAAGACATAAGATGAAAGTTATAATTGGTGAGTAAAATTTGAAACAAAAGCCTTAAATGAACTTGAGTGTTAATAATGTATATATTGAACATTCTAATAAAAAAATGAACCTCAAATGTGAATCCTAATAACTAAACTATAAATACATTGTGTAGTCAATGGAAATCGATGCTTCCCACCTTTGAGGCATAAACACAAGGATAGGGATCCTATTTCACACTTTCTGCACTCAAGGACACCTTAGAGACATCAATCCAATGAAGAATGAAGAGAGATATTTGACAATAAGGTATCTTAGGATATGATTTTAGATTACAAGAGGGGTTCACCACTAAGTTTAAACTTGGAAAAGACAATGCAATTCAAGATGAAATGAAAAACCCTAGTTTGATGCAAAATTGAACTAGATGACTTGGAAATGCAAGAAGAACAAAATAGAAAGCTACAAAACATGATGTGTGCACCAAGAATCTGGAGAGAGATGGAATGAAGCTTTGAAATTATGAAATTGTTTCTTTTTAGGCCTGGTGGGACTCATTCACCATTCTGGGAAAATCAATCCCAGATAAGGGTTTTTGTATAGGAATAGGATTTTTGAAAAAGGGTATTCAAAACTACAAAAATATCAAAATTTACCCAAAATGGGACTCATTCGCCAATCTTGGCGAATGAGTCCACTTAGGGTTTTCTGAAACTTGAAGATCTAAATTCGGTCTTTAATGTCTTCTCTTCCTATTCCTCTTGATTTCCAGATCTAAAACTGCCAATTTCGGGCCTGTAGGTGACTTTTTGTGAAGATGATGACCTAACAAATAGGGAATCACTCCAATAAGCTTGTAACTTATTCTTCCATGATATCCAAGCCTTCAAAGCACCTAGATCTGCAATCACACAAAGAGAGAGAGAAAATGTTAATTGATAGGGAATAGGGGTTTGCCTTGGTCAAACCCCTTTTAGGTAATTAAACCAAATGATGAAATAAGATAATGAAGCATGAACATGAAGTAATGCAATTAGAACCTTTCCATGATGGTGGATCTTGAATTGCTACAACAATTGATGAAGAATCTTGTTCTTGAATTCATAGATGTAGTGCCCAGTTTAGATTATCGTTGATGTCAAGTAAGTAGTTGTTAGTAATGTCATGATGATGTGGTGATTTTATTATTTAATTTAATTTTAAGGTTATGAGGTAACACTAATAATATGTTTGGATTTGATTAATAAAATTAATTTAATTATAAGGTTACCTGTTTCATTTGGAATTAAATAAAGAATTAGATTCAATGATAAATGTCAATTTAATTATTGTTGGGAGTTAGTTATTTAAAATAATCAGATTAAATGAGGAAAGATAGTTATCATTTAATGATTAAATTCAATTAATAAATTTAAAAGTGATAAAATATTAAAAAGGATTAAAAGGGAACTTAATTTAATTGGGAAGTGAAATTATAACTGAATGAACTACATTAGTAAATGATATAATAACTATTTTGGATGGTTAATTATTAAATTAAAATAATAACTAAAAGAAGTATGAGTAATTAAACAATGTGATAAAATAAGATTTTTATTAATTCCTTTGTGAAATAAATACTTAATTAAATGTTTTAATATAATTAGAGGTTATGAAAGAATAAAATTACATTGTTAATAGAAATAAATAAAAATAGAATATTGCAAGGTAATTATCATTTAATGTTTAAATTCGATAAACAAATTAAGGAGAAAATATTTATCTGTAACTAAAAGAAAGATTAAATTATTAATTATTTATTGAATATCTAATAGATGACCTATTTGGTTCATATATTAAAGATTAGATTATAAAATAATAATTAAGGGTCGTGGCTGTCATTCATTCATAACTGCTGGAAGTTGAACGGTTTCCCGAAGGGAGTGGAAAAGACTCCATGAAACAAATTATTAAAATGAGAATTATTCTAGAGATAAAAGGGGGATTGGCGGGTTTGAAGGGTGGCTCCTTCTGTCATGGATTGTTCGGCTTAGGGTTTTTGGTTCCAGACAACATTGATTTACAACGCCAATTGAAATTTCCTGTCAATGCTCTCTGGAAAAGAGTACAATTTTCTTTCCCCTCTCTATATTTTTGATATGTTGTGTGCAAATTGTAAATCATCTTGAAGATTCAAATTGCATGTGGTGCTAGGGTTTTGATTTAAGTTTTTATGATATGGTTTTCAACTTATAATCATATGCGGTGGTTTCAATCTATATTCATAATTTATGTGAATAATTATAAAGAGTTAGTTACGTATTGAAATCTATTTGTATTCTGGGTAAATTTTACATTTCATATTCTTAAGTGATTTAATGAAAATTCATTTATTTTATTATTGATGAACCTCTGGTTCTTTATAGATTTATAGATTTATAGATGTGAGATTAGGATTAAAGATCCATTAAAATGTTGATTTAAATTATAATATTTTAAATCTATTGCGATTGTTTATATATATATATATACATATTATATTTTGTTTGTAAAAATAAAATAAAAAATAGATATATATATTTTAACTATTTTGCTGGTAAATTTAAAGGGTTTCTCCAAATTCAAGTGTTCTAATTGCTGTCCAAAAATCTCAAATACCCAGATTATAGTTTTGGCGTTATGCTTAAAATACGAGGCTGCTATTAAGCTGCTCCCTTATGGTTGCGTTTTGTTGATAATAAATATAATTTATAAAAAGTTAAATTAAATTTTGGTTTGCTAGTATGATAGGTTTTGAGGTAAATAGAGAAATAA
>VDFB02292687.1:0-19981 GCA_007258455.2 Sequoia sempervirens
GAGGGAGAAATATAACTCCAAGTCCATATAACCCGACTGGAGAGTAAATTCAAGCTGAGAGTAGGTTGTATGACAAAAGAATTTCTCAGCATAAATTAAAAACTTCTATTTTCACCCAGCGCACACAAGAGAGCAATATTGCGCTTTTTTTTTTTTAAACAAAGAAGTGGAATTTAGAAATTATACACAAGCAGCCACTATCAAGTGCGTTCTAAGCCAACTAGGTGAAGGGAGTTCTAAATAAATTATCAATATTTATGGATTTTTTTTTTTTAACAAACTGAAATCTCCAAGTGATGGCGCACGTGAGGATATACTAAACATTACAAATAGTGTAGACCCACCATTTGATTTCAGCAGCTAAGACTACAAAAAAGAAATTGAACTTCCTATTATGCTCAAGTGCTACGGGTGAGACAAATTAACAATGGAATCAAGGAGATTATTTAAACCTCTACAACATTCTATTTTCAAGCGCTGCAACATTCTATGAGCCCTAACATGTTCAAACACTACTGCTGTGACAGGCAGCAAATGAAAACAAGAGGCTTATTTAAATCTTTGAAATTTCCTATTATGTTAAGGCGTTGTAGCTATTACAGGTTTCCAATGCATTAGGGAGCTTTCTCTTAATGTCCGCGCCCTTCTAAGTTCAAGTGTTGTAGCTGAGTCAAGTTGCTAATGGAATCAAGGAGATTATTTAAATCTAAACACCCTACCATGTTCAAATGATGACATGAATGCAGCCAGAGAGAGGATAACACACACAACCATAAAAATATGAAATGCATCCCAACAATAGATGCAGCGTAGCTATTACAATGAAAGAACATCAATCTCAAATCAAACAACCAATTGATGCCCAAGATCATTGAGAATTCAAAGGAGGACGACCTTAAAGGAGGAGAAATGGCACAAAACTCCAAAGGTTTAATCTGGAAGGCCCAGCTCATCACAAATAGGGATGGCGTTAAGGATAATGGGCAGATCGACCAAAGCAAAATTAGCTTAAAAACTTAAAGCTTAAGAAAAGACTATTGATTGCTAAAGGAAAGGAAGTTTGAAAACTCAGTCGCTGGTTTAAAAACAAATACATGCCCAAATAAAATCTTGAAACAAATCTTTTAAATTCTCTATTCAGAACCAACCAAAACATAAAACATGATTCCAAAATTTACACTATTCAAGTATAATGTATATTCCTAATCCATTGCTGAATAAAAACATATTTCAATGAATTCTTTTCGTATCTTTGTTTTCTTATTCTAATTATTTCCCTATTGCATGTGCAGGTCTGTTTCAAACATAATTTTCAGAAAACTGCTAAATAAGAAATTGCAGAAACAAGAAGAAAACCTGGTTTATAGTTTCGAATCCAATGAAGCTTAATGCTAAAATCAGGAAATCCGTTATTCTATATTTTTCCAATGTACAAGTTTCTTCAAATCCACTGTCTCAAAAACCAAAGAGAACTTTTTTTTTTTTGAAAACTTCATGAATGGTATTGCACACCCAAAACCCTTTTAATTACCAAACTTAACTCACAATTCGACATGTAATCAAAATTGAACCATTAGTTTGAACTTCAACATTGTACTCAAGATCACCTTTTTCTTTAACTCCAAGTCAAAATTCTAATCATATAGAAAACAATACTTTTAAAATATCTTTTTTTCCTTTATTTAAGTTTGGACACTTAAAAATCAACAATTATATTTAAATAAATATCATTTTTAATTTATTTAATAAATCAAATCATCACAAAATTAACATTCACTTTTTAAATAAATAACTTGTTTAATTTAGTTTAATAAATCAAACCATAATTATATTAATTTAATTTGACATCTCAATAAAATCATATTTAATCAAATAAATTAGCAAGTAAACCATTTAACTAAATTAATTAATTCTCAAACAAAACAACACAAACAAGATTAACACAATGGAACTAGATGACAAAACAATAATGGGTGACAAACGGATACTCGTTCAATGAAGAACGATGGCTAATTACGGACTTGACACTATCTCCAAAACAACATATTTACATGGGGTTAGGGCACGCTCAGACCCAACAAGTAGGTGGAGCCGATACACAATATCTGTAAACTACATAAAACAACACTGTTATACATATCATCATATATCTACAAACACACCATGAAGAAGAGTCATAGTGTAGTAGGGTACTTATGAGTAAGTAATGATACACCATCTCCTTCACCAAGACTAACGAGCATCATTATATCATAAACATTAATTACATCATGATAACCTCATTAAAACTCATAAACAACATATACTATAACACACTCATGTCAATCATAATGTCATCACATAAACATAACTAGATGATCACGATATCAATTGTATCATCCACAAAGTTTAACAACTAACATAACATTTGTGTCATAACTAAAAGAAATATAATATAGTATCTAAAATAGCTAAACAACTAGCAAACAAACGTAAGCAAATTAAAACACATAGTAGCAACTAGAGGGACACTACAAAAAAAATCTCCATTCATTATGAATCACATTTAGGTACTCACAAATGTATTGTAGTGAGCTAATAGTTGTCTTTTCATTGAAGGAAAAGTTCAAGTGGGGCTTGTTGAGGAGTATGAGAAGCTACAAAGAATGGGTGCCAAGGGTCAGGCTTAAAGAGCACACTAAGCTTTGATCATTTAGGTCCAGTTCATTTAGGGTCTTCTTAGGTGGTTTATGTGGGGCCTTCTTTAACTATCCCACATGATAACGTTTTTCAAAAGTTGTCTCCTATCGCCCAAATCAAAATTAAAAACACACAAATGAGTAGAGAAGAGGAAAACATGACTTTTCCCTTCCACAAGAGCTACAAGGTCTATGCTAAAGGTCACTTTTCATATGCTTCTCTGAGCAACAATAAGGGATGATGGGTGATCTTCCCCCATACTATCTCTGTTAACTATTTTGTTTTTTCTTCAAGAAGCCAAACAATGCATCCACTATTGGAGAGAAGGGTAGTGTGATCCAGTTGTTCAAATATAAAGCTAGGATGTATCAATAATATGTACCATGATTTGTATTAGGAATGTGAAGCCCAATGGTCATATGACCATTCAAATTCACCTGACTCTTCACTTGATAGTCAAATATGACTCTATAAATGGATGTGTGCAGGTTATGTGCTTAGATGTAGATTTGGATATTGATTAATAGAGATCATTCCCTACTTTTTTGTGGATGTAGCCAGTTTTGGTGAACCATGTAAATTATATTGTGTTTGTTGTACTTTGTCTCCAATTTCTTTCTTCTTGTTTTTTTTTTCTTGTTTAAAATTTACAATTGGTATGTGGTTAGATTGAGAAGAGATGGAAGAAGATGATAAAGCCGATTTAGTCATTGAAGAATTTCTTGGCAATTTAGAAAGTGATGTTGTGCAAGTGAAAGCTAAAACAAAATTCCATGTTCATTAGTGGGATGGATGGAAAAATGAGAAGGATTCAGTTGAAGAGGAGGAGGATGCTAGGTTTGTTTCCTTCTCGACTCTCGATGCAATTGTGGCTTCAATTAGAAAAGAGAAATAAGTTAACAAAGAGGGTTTGAAGCAATCACTAGTTAAAAAAGGAGAGATTGTGGAGTTTTCCTTCCAAGATGAGGGGGATGTAGTCTGGAACTAGGCGAGTGAAGATGAACCTGATAAAAAGAAAGAAGATGAGAGCTCAAACATGAATGAAGAACAAGAATGTTGGTGATGGAGTAGTCATCACTCATGATGGAGTTCTTTGGGTCTACAATGGTAGAGCTATATCTGAGGGAGGAGATGGAGTAGGAAGAAAACAATAGCGACGTAATGGTTGTGGACCCGATGGTCATTCCCCTATTTATGCTTCTAGGGACTAATACAATCGAAGCCCCCCTTGTTTCAGGTACATTGGAGGATAATTTCATAGGATAGGGTCTGGAAGCACTACTTCAGCATGTGGTGGAGAATAAGAAGTATGAGAGAATTAAGCAATTCAAAGGACAAGTTTTCAATTTGCAAGATGAGCATGATGTGCCAAAGGTTTGGTAGCCACATAATGACTGTCCTAGTCTAGAAATGGTGAGGGAGTTTGAATATTTATATTTGATGGATTATGACCTAATTTTAGTACCTGAGGTCTCACATAAAGAGATGAATTCATTATGATGGCCACTAATGCGGTATGGGATGTGCTTTCCAACAAGGAAGTAGTGGAAATTATGGCATCGAATCCCACACAAACAACAATGGCCAAATCTCTGGTAGAGTTTGTTGTTCTATCACGGAGAGCTAAATATCTAACATCTAAAACAAATGATTATGCAGTAGTGTTCCTTTATATTCATGACTCTTTTTCAATTCCTAAGGTAAAAAATAAATAAATTTGAAGGAATGAAGCGGTTTGATGCCAGAGTGGCAGTAATTGAAGCTTTGAAAAATAAGGGTTTTTACAGAGGCTTCAAGTAGATAATGAGATGCATCTTGGCACATATTCATGAAGCGATGATGTTTTGGAACCAATGAATAAGCCATAGTGATTTTTCAACTACAATGACATGGGTTGGGAAGCCAGTGAAGTTGTGGAAGATGGTAGGCTTGAGATTATTTGGAAACAGTTCAAAGTTGTTTCATTCACATGGTTAAGGAACATTCAATATTAGTGTACATCAAGACAACTCTAGTGGGGTCATCATGTCCTAGTATGGCATATCATTTTGGAGGTTATTAAATCCAACATGCTTTGGAGGAGAGTCATCTAAAGCATTCTTGAACATAATTTAACAAACTAAAAATCTTCACGAGGCCTAGTTGCAATGTAAGATTACAAATGGAAATGCAAGGAATGTCATCATTCATGGCTATTCCGGTTGGACTTCAGGGGGGCGATAATTGTTAAGAATGTGAAGCCCAACGGTCACATGACCATTCACATTCACCCGACTCTTCACTTGATAGTTGAATATGACTCTATAAATGGATGTGTGCAGACTATGTACTAATATGTAGATTTGGATATTGATTAATAGAGATTATTCCCTACTTTTCTATGGATGTAGACAATTTTGGTGAACCACGTAAATATTGTGTTTGTTGTACTTTGTCTCCAATTGAGATTATTTGGAAATAGTTTGAAGCTATTTCATTTGGATGGTTAAGGAATATTCGAGATTGGTGTAGATCAAAACAAATTTGGTGGGGTCATCATGTCCTAGCATGGTATATCAAATTGGAGGTTATTGAATCCAATGTGTTTTGGAGGAGACTCATCAGTTCAAAGTGTTCTTGAACAAAATTTGGTGAGGTTAAAATCTTTGTGGGGTCTAGTTGCAATGTAAAATTACAAATGGAAATGCAGGGAATATCATAGTGCATGGTTGTGCCAGTTGGAATTTAGGGGGGATATTGTTAAGAATGTGAATTCCAACAGTCACATGACCATTTGCATTCACCTGACTCTTCACTTGATAGTTGAATATGACTCTATAAATGGATGTGTGTAGGGTATGTACTAAGATGCATATTTATATATTGATTAATAGAGATTATTTCCTGCTTTCCGATGGATGTAGCTAGTTTTGGAAAACCACTTAAATATTGTGTTTGTTGTACTTTGTCTCCAATTGAGATTATTTGGAAATAGTTCGAAGTTGTTGGTTCGGATGGTTAAGGAAAATTTGAGATTGGTGTACATCACTTGACAACTTTGGTGGGTTCATCATGGCCTAGCATGGTATATTAGTTTGGAGGTTATTAAATCCAACGTGCTTTGGAGACTCATTCGAAGCATTCTTGAACAAAATTTGACGAAGTTAAAATATTTGTGGCCTAGTTGCAATGTAAGATTACAAATGGAAATGCAGGGAATGTCATAGTGCAGGGTTGTGTTGGTTGGACTTCAAGGGGGAGATTGTTAGGAATGTGAAGCCCAACGGTCACATGACCATTCACATTCACCCGACTCTTCACTTGATAGTTGAATATGACTCTATAAATGGATGTGTGCAAGCTATGTACTAAAATGAAGATTTGTATATTGATTAAAAGAGATTATTCCCTGCTTTCCCGTGGATGTAGCCAGTTTTGGTGAACCATGTAAATATTTTGTTTGTTGTAATTTGTCTCCAATTTCTTTCTTTTGTTTTATGGTTTTTTTGCTTGTTTAAAATTTACAATTTGGATGAACAATAAATGTTGACCTTAACAAGGATCATGGTAGTAATATGTATGCAGAAATTTCATTTTTTTTGTTTGTATTGAAAATATTGTTGAAGAACCCCTGTAGAGATTTTAAAACAAAAGGTATCGTTTTGTATTTAAGTATCCAAGTTTATCTCAATGTAATGATATTTAAATAGAGAATTAGGTTAGATAAAATTCCATGCTAATTTCACAAAGAATAGCTTGTTCCCATAGAATACAGACATCAATGGTGATCATATGGCCACCAACATTTGTGTTATTGGAGGTTAGTATATAGTGCATCAAGGTTCATGGTGTTATTGGAGATCAGTCCTGGCATACTAATTACTCTTCTACTGTGCCTAATAAATATCTATTTATCTTTATTCCATCTAATAACTTAATGGATTAATGGCTTCCAGGTTGCTCATAATGGCAAGGTTAAAATGATTCTTCAAAGGGGACGCAAAATGCTTCTAAATTATTGTTGAATTTTTTTTGGATTTGATATTATAAGTTTTTTTTCATTAATATTTTAGATCACACTTCTTGATAAAGAACTCAATGAAAAAATGCACTTGTTTCCAAATTGATCACCAATGCACTTGCTTTGGTCAATATGCTTTCTTCCGCTACATGATTTTGAAAAATTCTCTAATTTTATCTATTGTAGGGCTCTCTTTCTTGGTGTCATATTATGTAATATTTTGTGAAATCATTTACATATGTTTATCTTTTCTTTTTCTTTTAGGCCTAATAAGTTTATAGATTGGTATTTTTTTAGGTAACATTTGGTTTATGGCCTTTTTTTATTTATTTTAGAAATTTATTTTTATTTTTAGATTAATTATAGGTTACGAATTAATTTATATTATTTTTTTAACTGTAAATTTGAACCTTGAACTTTTAAAATTTTAAATTTTTTCAATATTTATACTAGTTTTGAGTTGATATAATGTAAGAACATAACTTTGAGATCACATAACTTTTGATCTACAAAGTTGACAAGGCTCATTTTTTTCAAAGTGAAAATTCATAGAGATCTACAACCTAGTTATTAAAACACTAGTCAATTATGCCAAACTTTGACCAAATTTTAGGACAAATTAAACTATATAGGACTTCAAAATTACAATTTAATATATTTTTTATTTTTAGAATTTTACTAAGTTTAATAATTTGGTGTCTAAGTATGGTCTTGAGTTAAAATTCACTCAAGATTGATTTAGTTGTGTAGGAGTATGGGTTAATTTTTAGGTCTATACGTTTGCTTAAATATAAAATTATAAAAATAACATTTTTCTATTTTTATCAATTTTGATTGTTCTAAAACTTTTTTGTTTGATTTCTTTGTTGGTGCATCTTAATTATCCTAGATAGTGGGTGATTAGTGCAAATTTTATTTTTTGAGAAAGACTCAAGTATTTTTGGTTGAGTTTTTGAAAAATAATATAGTGATTTTGGTGTTTTTATTGTTAATATATTGTTGTTATATTTTTTCTTGCACTTTTGGATTCATCATGATCTAAAACACATTTGTATAAATTTTTGTGCTATGTTAGTATATTTAAGAAAAATCACCATTTATTTGCAAATCATCTAAGATATAGAAGGATTATCATGGGAGCAACCATACGAAAGAATCATAATTGCATTATTTTCTTCCAACATCATCCCAAACATATTGTTACTTTAATGTTGGTTCATCATTGTTAAATTGAGTTACCTAGAGGCTTCATCAAAGGATAATCAATCTTTACCTAGAAAGTTTCAAAATTGTGTCTACAAGAATTGTTTTCCCAAATAAATATCATAAACACATAGGAAAACATATTATAGAGGGGTGATCCCACAATAGTGGTTTACAATTTTTGGCCAAACTGGACACGAAAATAATTTTTTTTAACTAAATATTCACTTTCGGGCACCTATAGCAGCTAAACTATGAGGAATTTGAAAATGATGCAAACTAGAGTTTTGTGGCATTATATCTATTGATTCTATATATATATATATATATTAATTTTTGGAATCAAATTTCATTTCTTTTTCCATCTCCCTTGAAAAATAGTTTTTTTCAAAAAACAACATTTTAAAAAAGTGATGCTCACTGTATAACACATAAATTTTTTCCATGAAGGATAAAATTCTAATTATTTCGAATTTAGATTTGTAACTCTGATATATAGTGCTTCCACTTGGTTAGATACTTTTTTATTGAATATTTTTTTTTTAATCAAGTTTTGAAGTCAAACTAATTACAATTGAAATAGTCATTGTATAATGCTTAACTTTTTTGTTTGTATGAAATTCAATTTTATTTTTGTTGGATCAAGGACTTCAATATCTAGTGCACTCATATTTTTCAAAAAAAAAATGATAATCTTCTATTTTTTCACGTGTAGAATAGAGAGCTTGATTTTCTATGAAAAACCTACATTCACAATAAATAAAAAATAAATATAATAATCAAATTAAATTATAATGATGAAAGCCTCAAGACAAGTAGTCAATAAGGAGAAGTCACAAATTTTCTTCTTTCATGTCAAAACAAGAGTCCAAAACCAAATATTAAGTTTATTAGGTTTTAAGGAAGGTAGACTTCCATGTACTTATTTAGAGATTCCAGTAGATAAATCCTTGAGATCTTCTTCAACCTGGAAACTAATCAGGGAAAAGATTGATAGGAGAATGGAGACACGGAAATCAAAGTGGTTATCATGGGAAGGGAGAATTATAATGTTGAAAGCAACCCTATCAACCATTCCTATTTATCTAATGTCCTACGTTTCAATGCCAAGTGGAGTGTACATGGCCTTGATGAAGAAGTTGAGAAAAATTTTCTGGCAAGGCACATACACAAAAAATAAGTTTGCACTGATTGCATGGGATAAGGTTTGCAACTCAATTGAGCATGGAGGCACATTTATCAAAAATTAGTTATGGTAGAATAAGGCTCTAGGGGCTAAGCTATTCTAGAAAATGCATAAGGAACAACACCTCAAATGGGTTAGGATCATTAGAAAAAAAATATCTCACTAACTTAAATAGTGAAGAGGCATTAAGAGTCACAAATTTTCCTAGGGGGTCCTGTATTTGGAGCTTTATTTCTAAATCTAGTGGTATCATACTTAATCATATATCATGGAATGTAATGGATGGGAAGAAAGCACTTTTTTGGAATGACTCATGGGGAGGTTACCCTATTATCAGTAATTTGATGGTCACAAACAAAATTAGCCAAATTTGTTCAGACAATTGGGGTATTCATGTAAGTGACTACATTATATTATCAGACAATAACCAATCTTGCAAATGGGAGTGGAAATAATTTGAAGACATTGAAATACCATTGGTGGAGATTAATAACCTTAGACAAGTATTAAAGGACAAATTTATTATGTTTAAGCAGGGAGGGGATGAGATTATTTGGAATGGATCAAAATCAGGCTGGTATAATGTGAGGGATGGCTATAAAATAGCATCTAGGCAGCAAGAAAGAACCAAAACCCAGTTACCTATCAAATTATGTTGGAATAGAGTGTGCATTCCAAAGGTTGGCATCTTCACATGGGTGGCATTGCAAGGTAGAATTTTGACAATAGATTGGTTTAAAAGAATTGGATATCAGGGCCCTTCAAGATGCTCACTATGTTACAACAGTGAGGAGAATGTCAACCATATGCTTCTAACATGCCCCTTTTCCCTTGAATATTGATAGTGGATTTGTGCTAAACATGGTTGGATATCAACATTGCCAAATGATATACTCACACTATTCAAATCTTGGCCAATTCTTTTTAGGGATAGCTTGTGTGGAAATTTTTGGATCATTTCTCCTTGAATTTTGATATGGGAACTATGAAAGGAGAGGAATAGGAGAGTATTCCAAGGGAAATACATGGAGATAGAAATTCTTATGAATAAGATTGGAGCTGTCATTGTGGAAACAATGAACTCAAGAGTTCATGCCCAAAGCAACAAAACAAAATTTTATACAAGCTGGGATGACAATATGTTCAAGAACTGGTTTGGTCTAAAAACTCCTCAAGTTATTGGGAAAGGGTGTCAAGTCAACAAACAAAACATAGCAAGTTGTAAATGGAGACCTCCAAATATTGGGTGGTTCAAACTGAATTTTGATGGAGCATCTAGAGGGAATCCAGTCCGACGTGGTTATACATTGGACCCTCAACCCTAATCCCCAACTCTATACCCTCAACTGTCTACACTCAACCTTAAACCCCCAACCCCTCAACCCTCAACCCTCTTAAACCCCTACTCCCTCAACCCTCAACCTTTAATCCTCAACCTCAACCACTGCATTCTCTACTCCTTTACATTGACCCTCAACCTAATCCTTACTTCATATACTCCTCAACCCTAAACAAACCTTAAACTCTCTACTCCTCAACCCTAAACTCCTAAACCCTTTTAACCCTAAACCCTTAAACCTTCTACCCTCTACCCTCAACCCAATACCCTCTACCCTCAACCCTAATCCATCAACCCTATAGGTCCTCCACCCTAATCCCTAAAGCTTATACCCTTAGCCCCTATCCCTTTCTCTCTATCTATACATATCACCTCTCTCTCCCTCCCTCTCCTACCCTCTTTAATTGTCTCTATCTACCCTCTCCCTCTTTCTATGTATCTCTCACTCAATCAATCCCTACCACCCTTTCTCACTCCCTCTATCTATGTCTCTCTATCTCCCTTCCACTGTCTCTCCATCACTCCCTCTCTCCCACTCCCTCTCTCTCCCTTTCTCAGGTCTCTCCCCCCCATCCCCTCTCAAGTTTCTCCCTATGGCACCCTACCTCTAGAGGTAACTCTCTCTCTCACCCCTCTCTCTATCTATCCCACCCACCCTACCTAGATAAGTCCCTCTCACTCCACCCCCCTCTATCTCTCCTCCTCCCTCTCAAGTCACTCCCTCCCACACACCTCTCTCCCTCCTCATAGGTGCATCTCCTCTCTCTCTCACACTCCCTCTCACTCACCTATCTCCCTCAAGTCCTCCCTCTCTCTCTCACCTCTCTCTCCCACCCCTCTCTCTCTCTCTCCCCCTCTCCCCACCTCTCTCTCCCACCCCCTCTCTCTCTCCCCTCTCTCTCACACTCCCTCCTCACTACCTATCACTACCTATCTCTCAAGTCTCTCCCTCTCTCTCAATTCTCTCTCCCACCCCCCTGTCTCTCTCTCCCTCTATCCCTCCCACCCTACCTAGCTAAGTCCCTCTCACTCCAACCCCTTCTCTCTTAGACTCTCCCTTCCACCCACTCTCCCTCTCTCAAGACTCTCTCTCTGGTCTCTTCCTCCCTCTCTCCCTCCCAACCTACCTAAACAACTCTCTCTCTCTCTCTCTTAAAATTCTCTCTCCCTCTAAACACATACATAAATAAATACTTACATACATACAAGCATAATACATATGTACACACGATCCTACATACATACAAGCATACATACAATATGCATACATTGATACATATACATACACACATAAATACATGCATACATACAAACATACAAGCATACATGTACATACAAACATAAAAATATATAAACATGCATTCAATGGAGTAGCATTTAACATAAATCAAGACATAACACAAGCACATTATACCATGCTCGCATTATGTCTTGCTAGACATGCCCGCACAAACAGAAAAAACCATGTCAAAACTAAGATCTAACATGAGAGCGTTATAATGTGTGCACATTATATCTTGCTTTAGGAATCCCCAAGCCTTAGGCTTGGTATTTGCTTTGGAATGCCAACTTAAAGGCTTGGAGGGCCTTCCCAACAACCAAAGATGCGTTTTTTGCAAATTCTACAATATTTCACATAATCGGGCTCGTGCTCACCATCAAGATTACACGTATTTCAATGTCGAATAAATCAAACACATAGGCAATGTTAGGTTCTCTCTTAGCTATCCAACGATGTAATTTTTTTCACTTTTTGACAATGTTAAGCCTTTCATCTATAATTTCTTTTATTTGTCTCTTTTTTAGAAAAAAGTATTTGGTATTTTTCTTTCGTTATAAATTAATTGTTCATCAAAATTTCAAATTACATTTTTAGAAACTAGACTCCATTCTATAAATTTTATAAAAAAAAATTTAAAAAATTCAATTAGTTTCCAAAATTTGTAGGGGTAGCACAACCAAAATTTTGTTTTTCGAGATGTGTCCACCTAGAAAATTAGTTAAAAATCAAATATTCATTAAAAAATTATCAAAAACATTGTGCATAAACTACGTATTGTTAGCTAATTTCTCACTAAAGCGATTTTAAAAATACTTTTAAAAAGTTCATTGTACTAGGGACATACAAAAGTTGCTATGTTATGTTTTTCTGACAAAAACAGTATGAATTTCTATACATCCCTCTTTTGAACCTCTTAATCTCAACCATTTTCAAAATAAATTAGTAGTTTAGAAAGTAGACTCAGAGCACTTTGATCCTTGTTTTTTTTGCATCTCAAAATTTTGAGTGTAATTATCCTCAATTTCATGTCCAAGGTCAATATTTCTTGATTTTAGAAAAAAAAGTGGCCACTTAAGCCCCCTTTTGGACCCCCATATTTTTTCACTTATCCACACCTATCAATCTTGAGCATAATAATACTACTCCTTAACTATTGTCCATCTCAAGGATAGTATTTCCCCTATACACGTGTCAATCTCAAACATAATACTACTCCTTGACTATTGTCCATCTCAAGCATAGTATTGTCCCTAGACACCTGTCAATCTTGAGAATAATATTGCTCTTGACTACTACCCATATCGAGCATAGTACTGCCCCTAGACACTTGTAAATCTCAAGCATAATATTGCTCCTTGACTACTGTCCATCTCGAGCATAGTACTACCCCTAGACACCTATCAATCTCGAGCATAATAGTATGGCTTCTTACCCATGCTTAGTAGTACAAGTAGAAGATAGGGTCTTAGCGTAGAATAAGTAGATCAAAATCGAGTGAATTAGAAGCTTATGCATAGTCATTTAAGTTTAAGGTTAATATTTACTATACATAAAAGAGTTCACTTAGTACCAACATAAGGTGAGCTCAACTATACATGTAACCACAACCAAGTAGTCCAATTCATTCCTTCACTTCAACTTGCTATTCAAACACAAGTTATGTATTGAAACAAGTTATCAGGTTCTTGTTCATAACCATCTAATACCCTTTTGACCTCATCTGAAGCCTACTTAAGAGAGAAGGTCAAACCAATTAGGAAAAACCCCAACATATGGGAGTTATCCCCCCTAGACCCTCCCCTACATCCTTGAGGTTATAGAGGCACCCTTCACCCAAGGACTGCCTACATACCCACTTCCAAACAAATCAAAGTCACACTTAGTTCTCCTTACAAGGTCTCTCAAAGGACCTACACACAGGTTCCAATAACCAAGGTTTTGTTTCCCTTCAACTAATAATAGTTGATAGTAGTTAGGAATCATAACTTAGTTCTCCATTTGACAAACCATACCAGTTCCCTTAAAGATATCGGCGTCTTAATCAAACTTTTCCCTTCATTATTCATAAACCAACTTGAACATCCTAAGGTTTGTCTTATCAACATAAGGGCTAATATTATTAATCAACAATAAATTACTTGGTTTACGAACACATAGGAAACCACTTCCAATCAAAATTCACAATAGATTAAACATAGAGGGTGTTATATTCAAGGGATCAATTCATATCTAGTAGTCATTGAAAGCCTTTCTCCCAATAGCCAAAATACCATTCTAGAAGTATATAGCATGTCTTACTATTCCATTAAGCAAGGAGGATAAAATGTCATGGAAGGAATTTATTATGCCTATTGCAACTACAATAGAATTTCCCAAATGATCACATAATTACATACATGATATCTTCTCAATGTTTACAAGTATCTAGAACCTCATAGTTATTGAATTTTAAGTCACATTGATACCAAGCCTAGGGAAGGTGATTATAGTTATTGGGACATTAATATTATTTCTAGAAGAATGACTTTAGAATTCCTAAATAACATTTTAGTTAATGTCAAGCCTACCAAAAACTCTTCTCAACAACTCTTCGTAACTCATAATAAATCCACCCTTTTGGTTCAAAACCTACCATGGATAATCAATGTGATAGAATATTAATATCATAAATTATTCTTCAAAAGCCCTTCTTACATAGGAGATGATTATTTGTTTAAGACCTCCAAGTAGCAAGCAAATTCTACCAACTCTCATTGCCATCTGTGTTCTCATATTGGTGATAGGATAACAAGTTTTATAATAGCACCTTGATGTGGAATGTAACTTATACCATGAAGATTAAATTTAATACTTATTCAAATATTCTTCAAGAAATTTAATCATATCAGCTTTGACCACATCCTAAGGGCACTATTTGCATAGGGTTTACTCATGAATATCCCACTTGTTAAAGAAGTCAATTCATTTTCACCAGGTTGTAAGCTATAAATTCACAAATTCCCCCCTACAACATGTAATAATAGGTTTCTTGCACATGTAGTTGATATTTTCAGATTTAGGGATTCTCATTAAGATATATGCATGATCAAATGTCAGGACTCAATATATCATATCAAAATTCAATGCTCACATTACCAAGCTCAAAAGTATCAAGATGATTACTAATCCCTTAAAAGTGATAATTTATTTATCAATATGTAATGAACAATTATAACATACAATATTTTACCATTCCATCATAATTATGATACTTGCCAACAATACTAGCCCAATAAAATTCTTAATAAGATAAAAAATCATTAACATCTACTATAATATTAGGTAGATCAAGCCAAATTAAGGTCTTATGCAAGTACCAAGACATATAATTATTTAAGAAAAAACTATATTCCATAGAGTTAACAGTGATCATAACAATGATACTTTATCATATTACAAGTGTATCAAAGTATGAACAAGATTATCCTATGTCTTTATTGTGAAATATTGTCACTAACCTTGGTAAGGTAAACATAAGTATACAGGACAAACGCCTTTCAATTTCATTACAGAGTAGAAATAGCCTACATATACTAATAAAGAAATCCAATGAATATCAGCCCAGGGGTTCTCATAATACAGACATTTGTTGGTTTCCAAAACCAACACCAGCTGCAATATCATTGTGCATTAAAGGTTGCTCAATAAGATTTCCTTTGACAACAAGTGTCAAATTGAAGGCAGCTAAAACAAACACTTTAAAAAAAAGTATTTCAATATACAAATCCTTCTACACTTAGTAGCACACAGGTAATCTTAGAGCAGTGTGTCAACTACTCAACAAAGAGTATCAAACAACATGATATTTTATTTTTATTTATATTCATGATTCCACATGTAAGGAAGCAAAGGTGTGCGGAATCGCTTCCTACACTAATCTTGAGAGGACGATTATGCAAATTCAACTAACTATTACAGAGATTTCAATGGACAGATAAACATGCATAAATGAAATATCACAATAAACACATAACACAGTAATTACCATGGGGAAACCCTTTTGGGAGAAAAACCCCACCCTCCAAAACCTGTACAATGTATTATCAAATCAAGAAGATTACAATACACTTGCAATGCAAGTTCTTACAGGAGTGCATCACCACAACTCAAACTCGGACTTAGAGAGACTCCTTCTAGCACTCAGTCTTGCAAACTGAACTCGATGATACAAACACCTCCCCAAGCCCTCCTTTTATAGTGATTTACAACCTGGAAACCATTTGTGGTTTTACAAAACCATGGGAAAAACAACCATGCCACATGTTACCCACTTGTCATTTGTAACTCCAAGATGGGAAAACAACCGAGTTAAAATAGCATTTTCGTCCATAATTTTGTCCTCTAGTTTAGACCCCCATAAAAGTCATACAATGAGTTGTTTATACTCTAAAAATAGCCCTCCTATATTCTACTAGGGACAAGGCACATTTTTAACAACTCATACACCTTTTTCCAACACATAAACATGTGGAGAACTACCACAAACAAATTCTAGAATTTTCCAGAAAAAGCTTGCAAGGTTGAGACACAATTCTCAACATTCTCCCACTTGTCAAACACCTTGCAAGAGTCAGGGGATCCAAAGTGTCATGGACTTAATTTCTAGGGGCCAAGAGCCCCATAGACTCTGAACACCATCTGAATTTCTCTGTGCTCATGGGCTTAGTTAATGCATCAACAACATTCACCAAAGTCTCCACCTTCTCCAGCTTCACCTTGCCATCCTCGACCATATCTCTAACAGAATGATATTATACATCAATGTGCTTGGTCCTGGCATGAAATGTCGGGTTCTTCGCTAGGCAGATTGCACTCTGACTGTCACTATAAATTGTCACTGCACCCTGTTTGAACTCTATATTTGAACACAATCTCTTTAGCCAGATGGCTTCCTTGCAGGCATGAGTAGCTACCATATACTCTGCCTTTGTAGTGGACAAAGCGACCACAACTTGTCGCTTGCTCATCCAACTGATTGCACCACCGAATAATGTAAACACATATGCACTGGTGGATCTTCTTCTATCAACATCACCGGCCCAGTCTGAATCCATGTAGCCTTGAATATCCAAGGAATGCTCGTTCCCTGTTCCATGTAAACATATAGAGTACTCTGAGGTACCCCGCAAGTATCTGAAAACTCTTTTTATTGCATCCCAATGTGCTCTTCTTGGATTAGACATGTAACGGGAAAGTACTCCCACTGCTTGGAAAATATTTGGTCTTGTAGAGACCATAGCATACATCAAACTTCCAACAGTACTCTAATATGGTACTTGACTCATCTCTTCCATCTCTAATGGGGATGTAGGACAATGTGAGATAGAAAGCTTTGTTCCCATAGTAACAGGAACACTCAATGGTCTGGAATCCTGCATATTGAATCTTCTCATAATAGTACCAACATACTTACTATGGCCTAGCCAAAGCTTTTTGTTTTTCCTATCTCTTATAATCTCCATTCCCAGAATATGCCTTGCTACACCAAGATCTTTCATTTCAAACTTTGCTGAGAGATGAGATTTTAATTCTACAATCAAACCTTTTCCTTTGCCAATAAACAACATGTCATCAACATATAAGGCAATAACCAGGAAATAATCACCATTAGACTTGTAATATATACAGTGATCAAATTTAGATAGCAAAAATCCCAAACTCAAAACATATGTATCAAACTTCTGGTACCACATCTTAGGACTTTGTTTTAAACCATACAAGGATTTCTTCAACTTACAGACCAAATGAATTTTACCTTTCACCACAAAGTGCTCTGGCTGTGTCATATAAATTTCTTCCTCCAAATCTCCATGAAGGAAAGTTGTTTTCACATCCATCTGCTCAACCTCTAGATCATAAGCAGCTGCAATAGAAAGTAAAAATTGAATGGATGTCATTTTTGCTACAGGAGAAAAAATTTCACCATAATCAACTCCTGCAACCTGGGAGTAACCTTTTGCAACCAAACATGCTTTATACTTCTCAATGCTTCCATCTGAACCCATCTTCCTTTTGAACACCCATTTACAACCAACAGGCTTCCGTCCTTTAGGCAATGGTACAAGGTCCCATGTGTCATTCTTCTTAAGAGCTGCCATCTCTTCTTCCATGGCTATTTTCCAGGACTCTAAATCATTCATACCAAGAGCCTCTTCTACAGATCTCGGTTCATCAATATTAGCATTCAAAGCAAATATACACCTCCAATCATCAGGAGAATATCCATACCTTTCTGGTGCTTTCCTCTGTCTACTAGACCTTCGAACAAGATCAGGTTCAGGTTCAGGTTTAGGTTTAGGTTCAGGTTCTCCCTCTTCCTCTAATGATTCAAAACTTGTAGAGCTCTCCTCAACATCTTGTCTTTCTAAGGGCCTCTATTCAACTTTCTCGGGTGTAGCAAGTAGTTGAATCACATCTTTCTTTTCTTCCATCTGTTCTGGTTGCACTATAATAGAAGAAGGCTTAGCTTCTCTAAAAATAACACTTCTGGAATAAAATACCTTTTGTGCAACAGGATCCCAAAGCTTGTATCCTTTCACACCATAACTATATCCGATGAAGATACATTTGACAACTTTGTTGTCCAATTTTGTTCGCTTCTCCTTTAGCACATGAGCATATGCCTCGCAACCAAACACTCTTAGATGTCTAAGTGAAGGCTTGTGGCTCGACCATGCTTCCATTGGTGTCTTATCAACAAGAGCTGATGTAGGAGACTTGTATATCAGGTAGCAAGCAGTGGCTACAGCTTCAGCTCAAAACTTTTGTTCCAGTCCAGCTCCACTCAGCATACTCCTAGCCTTCTCCATCAAGGTCTTGTTCATTCTTTTTGCAACTCCATTCTGTTGTGGAGAATATGAAGTCGTTTTCTCTCTTTTAATACCACAATATTTACAAAATGTGTCAAAATAATTAGAGCAATATTCACCACCATTATCAGTTCTCAAACACTTTATCTTCTTTCCAGTCTGCAACTTAACCATTGCTTTAAATTATTTGAAACGACTGAAAACTTCAACTTTACTCCTAAGAAAATAAACCCATGTTCTTCTACTGAAATCATCAATGAAAGAAACATAATAAACTGATCTACCAATAGAAGAAACATCAACTGGACCAAATACATCTGAATGGATAAGATCCAAAATACATGAAGACTTATGTGAACTCGAGTAAAACTGAATACGATTTTGTTTACCATAGATACAATGCTCACAAAAATCAAACTCAAGATTGCAGTCATTCAACCCATCAACAAGGTTTTTATTTTTCAAGGTCCATAGACCCTTCTCACCTATGTGGCCGAGTCTTTGGTGCCATAACATGGTCTTCTCTGCAAGTAAATTTGATTCAGTAGATAGAGTACCCTTGGGTACCCAAAAACCACGACCATCTATTGAAAGAGAAACCCTCTCCTTCTCCAACAAAGTAGTCATTTTCACAATCTTATCAGAAGTACTATTGCACTCAACCATGCATGCATCAAGCTGGTACAATGTACCCAATCTGCTTCCTCTTGCTATTACCATAGCACCTCTCACCATTTTCACACCTGCTTTAGAAAACTGTACACACACACCTGCATCTATTAGTTTGCTAACAGATAACAAATTTCTTGCTAGTCCTGGGATATGCAAGACACCATCAAATCTTCTAATTCTACCATCAGAAAATTTCACACTAATACTTCCACGACCAACAATATCAAGAACTGAGTTATCACCCAAATACACCTTACCACCATCAAAATTTTCATACTTACTAAACCAGTTTCTATTAGGAGTCATGTGGAAAGATGCACCTGAGTCTATCAACCATGCATTGTCACATGCATGAGTGGCCAAGGCTGCAATGAAAGCATCTCCATCTTCCTTCTCAGACTCAGAATTAGAATCTTGCTTCCTCTTCTTCTTCTTCTTCTCCTCTTTGCAGTCCTTTCGGAAGTGTCTAGGTTTGCCACAATTCCAGCAGATTGCCTTGGACTTACCAGGAGATTTTGATCTCCCCTTATTCTTGGACTTAGAACGGCCATGCTGCTTTTCATTCTTGCCTCTTTCTTTTGGTCTTCCTCGAACACTCAAATCCTCTTTGGCATTCAAAGAGACTTTCTTTCTCATCTCCTCAAAAACTAGAGAACCAACAACGTCCTCCATCTTCAAGACAACGGAAGTGCTCCCTATGGCCATGACAAGGTTGTCCCATGAGTCTGGCAACGAACATAGCAAGATTTGGCACCTTTCTTCTTCATCCATT
>VDFB02292688.1:0-17369 GCA_007258455.2 Sequoia sempervirens
AAAAAGTAGTATTTGGTATTTTTTTCGTTATAAATTAATTGTTCATCAAAATTTCAAATTACATTTTTAGAAACTAGACTCCATTCTATAAATTTTTTTTAAAAAAATTAAAAAAAAATCAATTAGTTTCCAAATTTTGTAGGGGTAGCACAACCAAAATTTTGTTTTTCGAGATGTGTCCACCTAGAAAATTAGTAAAAAATCAAATATTCATTAAAAAATTATCAAAAACATTGTGCATAAACTACGTATTGTTAGCTAATTTCTCACTGAAGCGATTTTAAAAATACTTAAAAAAAGTTCATTGTACTAGGGACATACAAAAGTTGCTATGTTATGTTTTTCTGACAAAAACAGTACGAATTTCTATACATCCCTCTTTTGAACCTCTTAATCTCAACCATTTTCAAAATAAATTATTAGTTTAGAAAGTAGACTCAGAGCACTTTGATCCTTGTTTTTTTTGCATCTCAAAATTTTGAGTGTAATTATCCTCAATTTCATGTCCAAGGTCAATATTTCTTGATTTTAGAAAAAAAAGTGGCCACTTAAGCCCCCTTTTGGACCCCCATATTTTTTCACTTATCCACACCTATCAATCTTGAGCATAATAATACTACTCCTTAACTATTGTCCATCTCAAGGATAGTATTTCCCCTATACACGTGCCAATCTCAAACATAATACTACTCCTTGACTATTGTCCATCTCAAGCATAGTATTGAACCTAGACACCTGTCAATCTTGAGAATAATATTGCTCTTGACTACTACCCATATCGAGCATAGTACTGCCCCTAGACACCTGTAAATCTCAAGCATAATATTGCTCCTTGACTACTGTCCATCTCGAGCATAGTACTACCCCTAGACACCTATCAATCTCGAGCATAATAGTATGGCTTCTTACCCATGCTTAGTAGTACAAGTAGAAGATAGGGTCTTAGCGTAGAATAAGTAGATCAA
Organism: Sequoia sempervirens; assembly: GCA_007258455.2. Lineage (NCBI taxonomy): Eukaryota > Viridiplantae > Streptophyta > Pinopsida > Cupressales > Cupressaceae > Sequoia > Sequoia sempervirens. The sequence goes on from VDFB02292688.1 coordinate 966, forward strand.
AATCGAGTGAATTAGAAGCTTATGCATAGTCATTTAAGTTTAAGGTTAATATTTACTATACATAAAAGAGTTCACTTAGTACCAACATAAGGTGAGCTCAACTATACATGTAACCACAACCAAGTAGTCCAATTCATTCCTTCACTTCAACTTGCTATTCAAACACAAGTTATGTATTGAAACAAGTTATCAGGTTCTTGTTCATAACCATCTAATACCCTTTTGACCTCATCTGAAGCCTACTTAAGAGAGAAGGTCAAACCAATTAGGAAAAACCCCAACATATGGGAGTTATCCCCCCTAGACCCTCCCCTACATCCTTGAGGTTATAGAGGCACCCTTCACCCAAGGACTGCCTACATACCCACTTCCAAACAAATCAAAGTCACACTTAGTTCTCCTTACAAGGTCTCTCAAAGGACCTACACACAGGTTCCAATAACCAAGGTTTTGTTTCCCTTCAACTAATAATAGTTGATAGTAGTTAGGAATCATAACTTAGTTCTCCATTTGACAAACCATACCAGTTCCCTTAAAGATATCGGCGTCTTAATCAAACTTTTCCCTTCATTATTCATAAACCAACTTGAACATCCTAAGGTTTGTCTTATCAACATAAGGGCTAATATTATTAATCAACAATAAATTACTTGGTTTACGAACACATAGGAAACCACTTCCAATCAAAATTCACAATAGATTAAACATAGAGGGTGTTATATTCAAGGGATCAATTCATATCTAGTAGTCATTGAAAGCCTTTCTCCCAATAGCCAAAATACCATTCTAGAAGTATATAGCATGTCTTACTATTCCATTAAGCAAGGAGGATAAAATGTCATGGAAGGAATTTATTATGCCTATTGCAACTACAATAGAATTTCCCAAATGATCACATAATTACATACATGATATCTTCTCAATGTTTACAAGTATCTAGAACCTCATAGTTATTGAATTTTAAGTCACATTGATACCAAGCCTAGGGAAGGTGATTATAGTTATTGGGACATTAATATTATTTCTAGAAGAATGACTTTAGAATTCCTAAATAACATTTTAGTTAATGTCAAGCCTACCAAAAACTCTTCTCAACAACTCTTCGTAACTCATAATAAATCCACCCTTTTGGTTCAAAACCTACCATGGATAATCAATGTGATAGAATATTAATATCATAAATTATTCTTCAAAAGCCCTTCTTACATAGGAGATGATTATTTGTTTAAGACCTCCAAGTAGCAAGCAAATTCTACCAACTCTCATTGCCATCTGTGTTCTCATATTGGTGATAGGATAACAAGTTTTATAATAGCACCTTGATGTGGAATGTAACTTATACCATGAAGATTAAATTTAATACTTATTCAAATATTCTTCAAGAAATTTAATCATATCAGCTTTGACCACATCCTAAGGGCACTATTTGCATAGGGTTTACTCATGAATATCCCACTTGTTAAAGAAGTCAATTCATTTTCACCAGGTTGTAAGCTATAAATTCACAAATTCCCCCCTACAACATGTAATAATAGGTTTCTTGCACATGTAGTTGATATTTTCAGATTTAGGGATTCTCATTAAGATATATGCATGATCAAATGTCAGGACTCAATATATCATATCAAAATTCAATGCTCACATTACCAAGCTCAAAAGTATCAAGATGATTACTAATCCCTTAAAAGTGATAATTTATTTATCAATATGTAATGAACAATTATAACATACAATATTTTACCATTCCATCATAATTATGATACTTGCCAACAATACTAGCCCAATAAAATTCTTAATAAGATAAAAAATCATTAACATCTACTATAATATTAGGTAGATCAAGCCAAATTAAGGTCTTATGCAAGTACCAAGACATATAATTATTTAAGAAAAAACTATATTCCATAGAGTTAACAGTGATCATAACAATGATACTTTATCATATTACAAGTGTATCAAAGTATGAACAAGATTATCCTATGTCTTTATTGTGAAATATTGTCACTAACCTTGGTAAGGTAAACATAAGTATACAGGACAAACGCCTTTCAATTTCATTACAGAGTAGAAATAGCCTACATATACTAATAAAGAAATCCAATGAATATCAGCCCAGGGGTTCTCATAATACAGACATTTGTTGGTTTCCAAAACCAACACCAGCTGCAATATCATTGTGCATTAAAGGTTGCTCAATAAGATTTCCTTTGACAACAAGTGTCAAATTGAAGGCAGCTAAAACAAACACTTTAAAAAAAAGTATTTCAATATACAAATCCTTCTACACTTAGTAGCACACAGGTAATCTTAGAGCAGTGTGTCAACTACTCAACAAAGAGTATCAAACAACATGATATTTTATTTTTATTTATATTCATGATTCCACATGTAAGGAAGCAAAGGTGTGCGGAATCGCTTCCTACACTAATCTTGAGAGGACGATTATGCAAATTCAACTAACTATTACAGAGATTTCAATGGACAGATAAACATGCATAAATGAAATATCACAATAAACACATAACACAGTAATTACCATGGGGAAACCCTTTTGGGAGAAAAACCCCACCCTCCAAAACCTGTACAATGTATTATCAAATCAAGAAGATTACAATACACTTGCAATGCAAGTTCTTACAGGAGTGCATCACCACAACTCAAACTCGGACTTAGAGAGACTCCTTCTAGCACTCAGTCTTGCAAACTGAACTCGATGATACAAACACCTCCCCAAGCCCTCCTTTTATAGTGATTTACAACCTAGAAACCATTTTTGGTTTTACAAAACCATGGGCAAAAACAACCATGCCACATGTTACCCACTTGTCATTTGTAACTCCAAGATGGGAAAACAACCAAGTTAAAATAACATTTTCGTCCATAATTTTGTCCTCTAGTTTAGACCCCCATAAAAGTCATACAATGAGTTGTTTATACTCCAAAAATAGCCCTCCTATATTCTACTAGGGACAAGGCACATTTTTAACAACTCATACACCTTTTTCCAACACATAAACATGTGGAGAACTACCACAAACAAATTCTAGAATTTTCCAGAAAAAGCTTGCAAGGTTGAGACACAATTCTCAACATTCTCCCACTTGTCAAACACCTTGCAAGAGTCAGGGGATCCAAAGTGTCATGGACTTAATTGCTAGGGGCCGAGAGCCCCATAGACTCTGAACACCATTTGAATTTCTCTATGCTCACGGGCTTAGTTAATGCATCAACAACATTCACCAAAGTCTCCACCTTCTCCAGCTTCACCTTGTCATCCTCGACCATATCTCTCACAAAATGATATTGTACATCAATGTGCTTGGTCCTGTCATGAAATGTCAGGTTCTTCGCTAGGCAGATTGCACTCTGACTGTCACTATAATGTCACTCACCCTGTTTGAACTCTATATCTGAATACAATCTCTTTAGCCAGATGGCTTCCTTACAGGCATGAGTAGCTACCATATACTCTGCCTCTGTAGTGGACAAAGCGACCACAACTTGTCGCTTGCTCAACCAACTGATTGCACCACTGAATAATGTAAACACATATGCACTGGTGGATCTTCTTCTATCATCATCACTGGCCTAGTCTGAATCCATGTAGCCTTGAATATCCAAGGAATGCTCATTCCCTGTTCCATGGAAACATATAGAGTACTCTGAGGTACCCTGCAAGTATCTGAAAACTCTTTTTATTGCATTCCAATGTGCTCTTCTTGGATTAGACATGTAACGGGAAAGTACTCCCACTGCTTGGGAAATGTTTGGTCTTGTACAGACCATAGCATACATCAAACTTCCAACAGTACTCTGATATGGTACTCAACTCATCTCTTCCATCTCTAATGGGGATGTAGGATAGTGTGAGATAGAAAGCTTTGTTCCCATAGTAACAGGAACACTCAATGGTCTGGAATCCTGCATATTGAATCTTCTCATAATAGTACCAACATACTTACTATGGCCTAGCCAAAGCTTTCTGTTTTTCTTATCTCTTATAATCTCCATTCCCAGAATATGCCTTGTTGCACCAAGATCTTTCATTTCAAACTTTGTTGAGAGATGAGATTTTAATTTTGCAATCAAACCTTTTCCTTTGCCAATAAACAACATGTCATCAACATATAAGGCAATAACCAGGAAATAATCACCATCAGACTTGTAATATATACAGTGATCAAATTTAGATAGCAAAAATCCCAAACTCAAAACATATGTATCAAACTTCTGGTACCACATCTTACGACTTTGTTTTAAACCATACAAGGATTTCTTCAACTTACAGACCAAATGAATTTTACCTTTCACCACAAAGTGCTCTGGCTGTGTCATATAAATTTCTTCCTCCAAATCTCCATGAAGGAAAGTTGTTTTCACATCCATTTGCTCAACTTCTAGATCATAAGTAGCTGCAGTAGAAAGTAAAAATTGAATGGATGTCATTTTTGCTACAGGAGAAAAAATTTCACCATAATCTACTCCCTCAGCCTGGGAGTAACCTTTTGCAACCAAACGTGCTTTATACTTCTCAATACTTCCATCTGGACCTATCTTCCTTTTGAACACCCATTTACAACCAACAGGCTTCCGTCCTTCAGGCAATGGTACAAGGTCCCATGTGTCATTCTCTTTAAGAGCTGCCATTTCTTCTTCCATGGCTATTTTCTAGGACTCTGAATCATTCATACCAAGAGCCTCTTCTATCGATCTCGGTTCATCAATATTAGCATTCAAAGCAAATATACACCTCCAATCATCAGGAGAATATCCATACCTTTCTGGTGCTTTCCTCTGTCTACTAGACCTTTGAACAAGATCAGGTTTAGGTTCAAGTTTAGATTCAGGTTCAGGTTCCCCTCTTCCTCTAATGATTTAGAACTCGTAGATCTCTCCTCAACATCTTGTCTTTCTAAGGGCCTCTCTTCAACTTTCTCAGGTGTAGCAAGCAGTTGAATCACATCTTTCTTTTCTTCCATCTATTCTAGCTGCACTATAACAAAAGAAGGCTTAGTTTCTCTAAAAATAACACTTTTGGAATAAAATACCTTTTGTGCAATAGGATCCCAAAGCTTGTATCCTTTCACACCATAACTATATCCGATGAAGATACATTTGACAACTTTGTTGTCCAATTTTGTTCGCTTCTCCTTTAGAACATGAGCATATGCCTCACAACCAAACACTCTTAGATGTCTAAGTGAAGGCTTGTGGCCTGACCGTGCTTCCATTGGTGTCTTATCAACAAGAGCTGTTGTAGGAGACTTGTTTATCAGGTAGCAGGCAGTGGCTACAGCTTCAGCCCAGAACTTTTGTTCCAATCCAGCTCCACTCAGCATACTCCTAGCCTTCTCCATCAAGGTCTTGTTCATTCTTTCTGCAACTCCATTTTGTTGTGGAGAATATAGAGTCATCTTCTCTATTTTAATACCACAATATTTACAAAATGTGTCAAAATAATTAGAGCAATATTCACCACCATTATCAGTTCTCAAACACTTTATCTTTTTTCCAGTCTGCAACTTAACCATTGCTTTAAATTATTTGAAACGACTGAAAACTTCAGCTTTACTCCTAAGAAAATAAACCCATGTTCTTCTACTAAAATCATCAATGAAAGAAACATAATAAAATGATATACCAATAGAAGAAACATCAACTGGACCAAAAACATCTGAATGGATAAGATCCAAAATACATGAAGACTTATGAGAACTCGAGTAAAACTGAATACAATTTTGTTTACCATAGATACAATGCTCAAAAAAATTGAACTCAAGATTGCAGTCATTCCACCCATCAACAAGGTTTTTATTTTTCAAGGTCCATAGACCCTTCTCACCTATCTAGCCGAGTCTTTGGTGCCATAACATGGTCTTCTCTGTAGGAAACTTTGATTCGATAGATAGAGCACCCTTGGGTACCCAAAAACCACAACCATCCGTTGAAAGAGAAACCCTCTCCTTCTCCAACAAAGTAGTCCTTTTCAAAATCTTATCAGAAGTACTATTGCACTCAACCGTGCATGCATCAAGCTGGTACAATGTACCCAATCTGCTTCCTCTTGCTATTACCATAGTACCTCTCACCATTTTCACACCTGATTCAGAAAACTGTACAAGCACTCCCGCATCTATTAGTTTGCTAACAGATAACAAATTTCTTGCTAGTCCCGGGATATGCAAGACACCATCAAATATTCTAATTCTACCGTCAGAAAATTTCACATGAATACTACCATGACCAACAATATCAAGAATTGAGTTATCACCCAAATACACCTTACCACCATCAAACTTTTCATACTTACTAAACCAGTTTCTATTAGGAGCCATGTGGAAAGATGCACCTGAGTCTATCAACCATGCATTGTCACCTGCTTGAGTGGCCAAAGCTGTGATGAAAGCATCTCCATCTTCCTTCTCAGACTTAGAATTAGAATCTTGCTTCTTCTTCTTCTTCTTCTTCTTCTTCTTCTTCTTCTTCTCCTCTTTGCAGTCCTTTCGGAAGTGTCCAGGTTTGCCACAATTCCAGCAGATTTCCTTGGACTTACCAGGAGATTTTGATCTCCCCTTATTCTTGGACTTAGAACGGCCATGCTGCTTTTCGTTCTTGCCTCTTTCTTTTGGTCTTCCTCGAACACTCAAAGCCTCTTTGGTATTCAGAGAGACTTTCCTTCTCATCTCCTCAGAAAGTAGAGAACCAACAATGTCCTCCATCTTCAAGACAACTGAAGTGCTCCCTATGGCCATGACAAGGTTGTCCCATGAGTCTGGAAACGAACATAGCAAGATTTGGCACCTTTCTTCTTCATCCATTGACACCCCAACGAAGGTCAACTGAGTCACCAACATATTAAAACTTTCAAGATGCTCAAAAATCCATCCACCTTCTTCCATTCTCAAGGAATACAACTTCTTCCTCAAGAAAATCTTGTTCACAAGTGATTTCGCTTGATAGATCTCACTTAGCTTCTTCCAAAACTTCTTTGCAGTAGATTCTTCATGGACATTAATCATAATTGAGTCTGCAAGACACAATCTAATGAGACCTTTAGCTTTTATATCAGTCACATCATATTGTGCGGCTAAAGTCAGATTTGTGGGTCTTATCTTGTTCTCATCAATCGCATCCCATAGATCCCGATCAATCAACAAATCTTCCATCTTCAGCTTCCACATTTCAAAGTTTGTGCCAGAAAACTTTTCTACATCAATCCTCCCCGATATGCTTTCCATATTTGCAATCCTGCAATATAGAAATGAAAACATGTGCGCAAGCTCCCACTCAAACCTTGATTAGCTCAAAAAACCCTATACCCAACAAATAGAACCAAAATTGGCCAGGCTCTAATACCACTTGTAAGGAAGCAAAGGTGCGTGGAATCACTTCCTACGCTAATCTTGAGAGGACGATTATGCAAATTCAACTAACTATTACAGAGATTTCAATGGACAAATAAACAAGCATAAATGAAATATCACAATAAACACATAACACAGTAATTAATATTGGGAAACCCTTCCTGGAGAAAAACACCACCCTCCAAAACCCACACAATGTATTATCAAATCAAGAAGATTACAATACACTTGCAATGCAAGTTCTTACAGGAGCGCATCACCACAACTCAAACTCGGACTTAGAGAGACTCCTTCTAGCACTCAGTCTTGCAAACTGAACTCGATGATACAAACACCTCCCCAAGCCCTCCTTTTATAGTGATTTACAACCTAGAAACCATTTGTGGTTTTACAAAACCATGGGCAAAAACAACCATGCCACATGTTACCCACTTGTCATTTGTAACTCCAAGATGGAAAAACAACCAAGTTAAAATAACATTTTCGTCCATAATTTTGTCCTCTAGTTTAGACCCCCATAAAAGTCATACAATGAGTTGTTTATACTCCAAAAATAGCCCTCCTATATTCTACTAGGGACAAGGCACATTTTTAACAACTCATACACCTTTTTCCAACACATAAACATGTGGAGAACTACCACAAACAAATTCTAGAATTTTCTAGAAAAAGCTTCTAAGGTTGAGACACAATTCTCAGCACCACATACTGTGAAGCTAAGAAGAAACTGACCAATTCCTAGCAAGCCATTTGTGCTTCCATCATGTGAACACAACATATTGATGTAGTGGAGATAAATGAGTATGGGTGATCGGGTCAGTCAATAATCCATCAATTCATCAATGTGTATCTAAGTTCCACCCAATGCTCCCTAAACATGCCATGAAATATTTAAGGAGTCACCAAAATCGTCTCTATTTTACCTTTTACTCTTCCATGAACTCTCTCTTTCTCTCTATCCCACGCCATCCTTACATTCTCTCCCCTATTCTCCCACGTCTCTTTTATTTTTCTGCATTCTCCATGAGATCACATTATGTGATCTTTCTCACAATCTCTGCATGCTCATCCTCTGCAATTTCTTCTTATGTTGCTAGTGCTTTTCTTCTCCTCACATCCTGCCTTCTTTCCCTCTTCTCACCCATGCCATTCTCTTCATTCTTCTCCCTTCAATTTTGACAAAAAATTTCCATCATTTTGCTTGGCAGGTCCATCGACCATTCAAGAGCTCTCTTTTTTGGTGTAGGTAGAGGAGATACCCCAAAAGAAAAGGTTGAGTCTCATTTTCCCACACGTCTTGCATATTTTCACCGTCCACGGACAGGCGTGCCATGCTCATTAATGGCATGACCCCTCTGTGGTCAATTGTGCTCTCACATCTAATATACTCTACGCCATTAATTAATTTGTGGTCAGGATGCCCATACTTTTATGTCCAAATCTGTAGCCCCAAGCCTTTGACGAGGGGAGAGGACCCAGAGCATGTTTCATAGTAGTTGTTTATATAATGCCTAATATTTTTATCAATATTGGACCAATAGTTGTGACTTTAAAGTTGTTAGTATTGATGATGACGACCCATAAATAAACAAAATGTATTATTTTCATCTAAAAAGCAACCAATCACGTGATTCCACATCAGTGCTCAATAAAACATGCTTTGAATGCACAAGTATTGGTCTCACTTTTTTTTGGGCCTTTTTGGACACCTTGACAAAAAGCATGCTGATGTGGCATCATATTTGATGATGTGGTTCTGAAACCTTAGTTATAAGCAGGGGACTTACCAAGTAAGCTGCTGTAAAAAAATTTAGAGCGATTTGAAATTTCTACGTAGGATGATAATTTGTGGTCCCTTCTTATTGAATTGCTCAAGATGCCCATACTTTTATGTCCAAATCTGTGGCCCCAAGCCTTAGATAATAGATTTTTTTTATTTACGCTGAAGGCGTATCCAATATAAAATGAAGCAACCTAAAATATTAGACGGCTGAATACTTCCGAGAGACGATCAATCTTATCTTGGACATTAATATTTGTCCACCGCTCTTTTATCTTGTTTACGAGTGAAGTCAGTCGACTGGCTTTTGAGATCGACGGCGTATAGTTCTGCATAGACGTGCAAGACAATGTAATGCATCGCAACGTCACACGTATTTATATGCAAGACTTTTCAGCAGACTACAGTGATTGAATCTGCGGGCTCCATTAATTGGAAATTTTAGCTTCACGAGGCGGCCACGTAACTCATTTATCATATTCATTGCTCAGCTCATAAATATTCCTTCCCAATTTGCATCTTTATAAAGAGCTGCACGCACCACAGCATTCAATAAGGAAAGCGGCATGTTTCTTCTACTGCTTTTTAAGAGAATTTGTCGCGCAATTTTATAAAGAAAATGGGCATTTTAGTTTTAGATTTGAAAAACGTAGACGAAGAGACAGAGAGGTGATCATGGCCGAAATAACAAAGGCCTGTGAGAATACTGGTTTCTTTCAGTTAAACACAATTGAACATATTTTTTGTTTTGATCGTTTTGCTACCTTTGATTCATATAGCAGAAAGAAAGATGAAGTGATTTCATTTTGTGTTTGCAGTTTTTGATTTATGGCGTAGAGTATGAACCTGTGGACCGTGTAAAGAAAGTTTGCTTGGAGTACTATAAGCTTAACAGAGAGCAAAGCTTCAATGACTCTTTGCCTGTAAGGTTTTTAGAGCAAGCAACGTGACTAAACTGTTGAACGAATTACATCCTCACCAGCGCAAAGATGCAGTAAATTCTTTGGCATACGAGGCAGATTGCCCTTGCAGACATGCATGCAAAAAGTGGAAGCATTAACAAGGCACGTGAACTGTTTGACAGAATACCTGGAAAAAATGTTTGACATAATACCTGAAAAAATATTATCTCATGGACTGCAAAGATTGCAGGATATATACAAAATGGATTTCTTGAAAAGGCTTTAGAAACTTTCAAGCAAATGCAATTGGCAGGTGTAAAGCCAAATTCCACAACCTTCGCCAATATCCTCCCTGCCTGTGCCAAAATGGGAGCTTTCGAACAGGGTATGGACATCAAAGCATCGTCGAAGGAGGATTTTTTCAGATATTATAGTTTGAAATGCTCTGGTAGACATGTATGGTCAACTGTTTGATAGAATTCCTAATGAGAGGTTATGTCATGGAATGAAAATGATCACAAGATATGCACCAAATGGATTTTTTTTAAAAGCTTTAGAAACTTTCAAGCAAATGCAATTGGCAGGTGTAAATCCAGACTCCACAACTTCTACGAGCATTCTCCCTGCCTGTGCCAATTCAACTTCTGCGAGCATTCTCCCTGCCTGTGCCAAAATAGGAGAATTGGAACAGGGTATGGACATCCATCAAAGCATAAAGAATACAGGAATTTTATCAGATGTTGCAGTTGCAACTGCCCTGGTGGACATGTATGCAAAATGTGGAAGCATAAAAAAACAAGTGAAATGTTTGGATGTCAATCCCATGGAATGCAATGATTGTAGGATATGCAAAACATGGATTTTGCAAGATGCTCTCAAAATCTTTGATTTAATGAAGCACTCTAGAACATATCCTGACATTATAAGCTTTGCTTGTGTTCTATATGTATGCAGCCATGCAGATTTAGTGGATGAGGACTGTGCATACTTCAATCACATCAGTAACCCTTATGCATTACATCTGCAGTTGATTATTATGGTTGCATGGCTGACCTTCTTGCCCGGGTTGACTATCTTTAAGACACTCTACACTTTATCATTAAGATGCCAGTTAAACCTATGGTGGTTGTGTGGATGTGTTTTTTGGGTGCTTGTAGATCACATATGAATATAGACTTAGGAGTATTTACAGCAACAATGCTTTTTGATTTTGATTTGGATCTTAAAAATGTTGCAACATATGTTCTTTTCTCAAACATCTATGCAAAAGTCGGAAAGTGGGGTGAGGTTCAAATGGCAAGGAAATTGATGAAAGGTCGAGGAATTAAGAAGATTCTCAGTTTAGTTGGATTGAAGGTCATAAAATGGTACATGTTTTTCATGCAAGAGATAGATTACATCCACAAACATAGGAGATCTATGCAAAGTTGGAGAAATTGAACTTGGGAGATGAAGGGTAGGGTATTCTCTAGATTCAAGGCATTTACTTAATGTTGTGGAAGAGGGGGAAAAAAAATTATTTCTCTGCCACACTGCAACTGAATTTATCTCCAAGATAGGTGTAAAAGAAATTATTGTGAGAGATGCAAACCATTTTCATCATTTTAAACAGGGACAATGTTTTTGTGGAGATTATTGGTGATGTAAAATGAAACGATCTGAAAAATGGCTTGCACTATAATAATGTGCACAGTGTCAAACCTTCAATAATAATAAAAAGGGACAAGGTTTTATTTTTCAGTTTCTAGAATTTTTATTTTTATTTTTATTTTGAGTATTTGGGAATCTAGACCATTTTTTTGGCTTCATAAAATTAGATGCATAAATTACAATGGAGATCATTGCTTATATACAAACCTATTTTATGATACTTTGCATGTTTCATTAAATTCTTTTCACCAAACATGCATATGTATGAAATAAAAAGGTGGAGGAGGTGAAGGGGGATGGGAAAAAAACAAAAGGTGAGGAATGCTTATAGCAAATGGAAAAATGCTTGACTAGCAAGAAATGAGACAGGGGTCTTACAATTACACTTGTCATTTTGTAAAGAATTTTTGTTTAGATTAATTGTATTATCTCTTGCCAATGTTAGGTCAACCATTTGTGATTAATTGCATATTCCAAAATATACATTACAGATTCAAGGTATATAATCTTATAGAAGTGTATGCAGATTTTGTCTCATTTATAATTAGATATTTCTAATGTCTCTTCACATCTCTTTGTCTAGTAAGATAGCTAATAGATTTTTGAATTTGTAAATATTTTTTAATCTAATTTGATTTCAATCTATCTGGTTTAGTTAGAAATAAACTCTTATATTTTATATATGAAGAAGTAAAACAAATAACAATCGTGTTTATGTTGTAAATGGCACATACACATGTCATTTGAGAAACTCATGACACAATGAAGTTTGATTGATTGTTATTAGAGAGAAAATAATAACATTTGTATATTTACAAATAAAATCACAATTTATATTACATTATAGTTGCATATTCATGGTATTACAAAATTTTGTATGATGATATTTATAATTTGATATCGATGATCTACCCAAATTTGAAGATGGTTAGGAAAGAGAAATAGGGAATTACACCTTTGTACATTTTTTGGTTGAGTCATTTTCTTCGTTCGTTTTTCCTCCAAACTTTGTATGTTTTTTCTCCTTAGCATCATTTTTATATCTATCTCTCCATTTCTCCCTCCCTTATATACATACACACTCTTTTTTTCTCCCTCCCTATCTCTATCTCTATCTCTCTATCTTTCCCCCTCTCTATATCTCCCTCTCTCTATTACAGTTTGTCTTTGTCACCTTTCCCTCTCTCTTGCCCCCTCTATCTCTATCTCCCTATCTCTCCCTCCCCCTCTATATTTGTATCTCATCATCTCTACTTATGTCTCTTATTCACTCCATCTCTCCTAATATGTATCTTTATCTCTCTATTTCTCTATCTCCCTCTCGCTCCTATCTCTATCTTTTTTCTATCCATATTTTTCTACCTATATCCCCATATCCCTCACTATCTCTTTATATCTCCCTCTATCTATATCACTCCTTCCCTCTCAATCATCTTTATATCTCTTTCTATCCATATCATTCTCTACCTCTATCTCCCTATCTCTTTATCTCTCTCCCTATCTTTATATCTCTTTCCCTATCCCTCCATATCTCTTTATATCACACTTTACCTTTATCTCTCCCTCTCCCTCTCCCTCTCTATATATTGAACCTTCTCTCCCTCTCTTCCCCCTTCTCTCTCTCTCTATCTCTCTCCCCCCTATTCTCTCTTTGTCTCTCCCTTCTCTTCTCTCTCTGTCTCTCCCTTCTCTACCTATATCTCCCCCTCTCTTAATTTTACATCTCTTATTTTTCTCCCATCTCATATCTTTGTCTATAAATGTATCTTTGTGTCTCCCTATCTATTTCCCTCTCTCCTTATTTATATTTTTGTTTACTTTTCTTTATATATCTCTTTGTATCTTCTATCACTCTTTTTCTCTTTCTCTCTTTCCTCCTCTCTCCTAATTTTCTTTATAAAATGCAACATTTATAGTAAAGAGACATCTTTTCTTCAAAAGAACAAGTCAGGTCTACTTTCATGGCCACTACTTTCCTAAGAGTTGCTTTGATATAAGTAAGTTTTAATCTTGATAGATAAATCTTTCAATACATATGTGTCAAGAAACTAATGAACTAGAATTTAGCATACTAAATACAATCAACATTTCATCTCATTACAAAAGAAGGGCCCATTTCTACCATCATAAAACTATATTAGTATCAAGTTAAAATGTACAAGAAAACATAGCTTACCACTCAAAATAATTTGGGAAAATTAATTCTATGTTATATATCATCCGTCATACCTACATATCACCCTACACTAAGGTCCTTATCAATGCATTGAATAAAAAGAACTTCACCCTTCAGTTTTTGGGTAAGAAGTAATGAAGCTTTATAACATGAAACCTACACTACTTGGAGACAAATCACATAGTCTAGATTATCAAATTGAATCTAATGGGTGGCACTTGGAGCCTAAACTCAAAGTGATCAAATTATGTGGGAAAAAATTGTTTAGTAGAACTCCCTAAAGATGTGTTGTCATGGATTTCTACAATCATAGAATATGCACAAAATGGATCTATTGAAAAGTCTTTGGAAACTTTCTAGAAAATGCAATAGACATGTACAAATTCAATATCAAATACCTTTGCCTACCTTCTCCTTAATTGTGTGAAAATAGGACCTCTATAGTAGGTTATGTCATCTACCACAACATAATAAACTTAGATGATTTTTTTGGAATTTATAAATGCTATTTTAAATATTAATCTCAATTCTCTCAATATCTATTTCCCTTTTTATCTCTTATCTCTCTCCCTTTACCTCTTGGTCTCTCTATCTCTCTGCATATATAGTTACATATTCATGGTATTACAAAATTGTGTATACATGATAATATTTATAATTTGATATTGATGAGATCCAAGTTTGAAGATGGTTAGGAGAAAGAAATAGGGCATTTCACCTCTGTTCATTTTTTGTTCACCATTTTCTTCCTCCATTTTTCCTCCAAACTCTGTCTATTTTTTCTCCTTAGCATCATTTTTCTATCTATCTCTCCATATCTCCCTCCCTTATATACACAGACTCACTTTGTTTCTCCCTCACTATCTCTATATTTATCTCTATCTCTATCTCTCTATCTTTCCCCCTCTCTATCTCTCTCCCTCTCTCTCTATTACTTGTCTTTGTCACCTTTCTCTTTTGCTTGCCCCTTCTATCTCTATCTCCCTATCTCTCGCTCCCCTCTATATGTATCTCTCTCTATATGTATCTCTATCTCTCTATTTCTCTCTCTATTTCCCTCTCACTCCTCTCTCTATCTTTTTCTATCCATATTTTTCTACCTCTATCTTCCTATCTCTTTATCTCTCTCCCTATCCCTCACTATCTCTCACTATCTCCCTCTATCTTTATCACTCCTTCCCTCTCACTCCTCTTTTTATCTCTTTACATCCATATCTTTATCTACCTCTATCTCCCTATCTCTTTATCTAGCTCTCCATATCTCTCTATCTCTTTCCCTATCCGGGCTCTATGACTCTTTCTATCACCCTCTATCTTTATCTCTCCCTCTCTCTCCCTCTCCCTCTCCCTCTCCCTCTCTATATATTGAACTATCTCTCCCTCTTCCTCCTCTCTCCCTCTACCTATCTCTCTCCCTCTCTCCCCCTCTTCTCTCTCTCCTTGTTCTACTTATCTCTCTCCTCCATTCTCTCTCTCTCCCTCCTCTTCTATCTCTCTCCCTCCTTTACCTATATATCTCCCTCTCTTAATTTAATATCTCTTATTTTTCTCCCATCTCCCATTTCTCTCTATTCCACTCTCTATAAATGTATCTTTGTGTCTCCTTGTCTATTTCCCTCTCTCTTTATTTATATTTTTGTTTACTTTTCTTTATATATCTCTTTGTCTCTTATATCACTCTTTTCTCTATCTCTTTCCCCCTCTCTCCTACTTTTCATTATTAAATGCTACATTTGTAGTAAAGAGACATCTTTTCTTCAAAAAGAACAAGTTGGATTTACTTTAATGGCCACCTCTTTCCTAAGAGTTGCTTTGATATAAGTAGTTTCTAATCTTGATAGATAATAAATATTTCAATACATATGCATCAAGATACTAATGAACTAGAATTTGGCATACTTAAAATCATCATTTCATCTCATTATAGAAGAAGGGTGCATTTCCACCATCACAAAATTGTATTAGTACTATCAAGTTAAAATGCACAAGACAACAAAGCTTACCACTCAAAATTATTTAGGAAAATTAATTCTATGTTATATGGTATGGACATTATACCTAAATATCACCCTGGACTAAGGTCCTTATCAATGCCTCAACTAGAAAGAACTCCACCCATCATATTTTGGGTAAGAAGTAATTATGCTTTATAACATACAACCTACACTACTTGGAGACAAATGACATAGTTTAGATTGTCAACTTGAATCTAATGGGTGGCATTTGGAGCCTAAAACTCAAAGTGATCAAATTATGTGGGAAAAAACTGTTTAGTAGAATTCCCCAAAGTTGCATTGTCATGACTTTCTGTGATCATAGAATATGCACAAAATTGATTTGTTAAAATATCCTTGGAAACTTTCTAGAAAAGGGCATGTGCAGGATCATGGTATGCCAAAAAGTGGCAATGGAGGAAAAAATACGTGTTTCTACGACTCAAAAACGCGAAAATGGTGAGTTGACTTTTTGGAGCTGGGGTGACTACCGAGGCAGAGGGAAAACTTAGTTTTAGGAATCGGATATCCGATTTTG
>VDFB02292689.1:0-27261 GCA_007258455.2 Sequoia sempervirens
TCGCTAAAAGGGTTCAAGCTCGGGGAAATAGAATGGCTTCGACGTGATGTCTTGCCGATGACCGGTGGTCTCGCTGAAACGATCGGCATCGGGGAGAAGGAGGTATCATCGAGGAGATATCTTGTCAACCCTGGGATGTCTCTCCGAAGGTCTTTGGCTCTTCAGTGTAACCAATAGGAGCTCGTTGAGACCTTGTCCTGACTTGTTTGTCTTGTCAATGGGTGTGTTCGTGCTGAGCATCGTTGAGACTCTTGCTAATGGTCTCGTTGGAATGCTATCTACTGTCAGATGCTTTCGACAAGACCTCTTGCCGAAAGTAATATATCTTGTCGATAGTCTGGGCGATGACAAAGGGGATATCGATATGACTCTTGCAACTTGCTATGAGGTCTCACCGACAGTGGTAAGTTATGCTGATAACTGCTACGGAGCATTGTGGCATCAGGGAGACACGACTAGTGTCTCACCGACATGTGATTCTACAGGAGTAACCTTTGACCATCTAGTGATCCCATGTGCCATTTGTTCAGCCAATCAGAGGAAGCTACAGGTGAACCGTTGGCAACTTGACTGGTGCCAGGAAGATCAACATAGCATAAATGAAATGGATCTACTTTGCTTCAATGGACGATCGAGGCATGTGATTCAGTTCAGAGGACACCTGATGCTGCTTCTCGAAGAGGGTCAACTTGTGGAAGGGTCTAGAACAGGAAGAGAACAGAAAGGAGGAGACTGCAAGGACAGCTGGGATGTCAACTAGCAAGAGTGGATCGACATTTATGATAACACTTAGAAACATTCAAAGTAGCTCTAACGAGTTTCGAGGGCGAACACGAGGGTTGCAAGTTAATGCATTAACTGTATTGCAAAAGATCTGAAGGCCACTCCTGAGGGTGATCTTTTCACCGACATGGACAGAGGGATGCACATTGAATGTGGCATTAACTATATTCCAAAAGATCTGAGGGTCGACGTGTTCAGCAATCGATTCATTTTTGTAAGCCCTAGGGCAGGGGCTGACACTTTTAGTATATATGGCATTTTTGCCTCTTTGTAAAAGGGAGAGTTTGGATTATGCATTCTGGAGAGTTAGTGATTTTTCTCAAATCCTTTCTCAACTGATGTATTCTTTGTAACTCATTTGGAATTTGGAATATAAAATACAAAGATTACCTTGGAAACTAGTGTTAGTGTTCATACTACTTTCATTTTTCTTTCAGATCATGTAAGTTTTGAACTGTGTTTTCTAAATCTACATTTGAACTTTAAAGTTGTGAAATTCATCTTTCCTTCTTAAAATGTATATGCAGATTAAGCCTTTTCATGAATTATGCATAAGTTCACAAAATTATGTTGAGTAAATGAAATAACTATCATTAGTTTTCCAGGGTATGTTCATCTATTTTATTTCATGATTCTTGTCAGTTCGGTGTATCACCATAGGGTTTAGTTTTCATTTTTATGCACTTCTTCTCCCTTTTTCTTACAAAGATCAGTAGTTAGGTGATAACACAAAGGAAGTTGGCCTTCTCCGAAGGTTCTTTTCCATTTTTAGGTGAACCACAACCTGGAAAAGTTCCCATGTTTCTCTAGAAAGCTTAGTTTTCATTACTTTGCATAGGGTGCATTTCTAAGAGACAACATTACTATCTCTAGAAATCTGCAAATTGAGAACTAACTCCCAAAAAGTGTTACAAGGGTCAATATAAAACACAACTCAAGTGGTTGCACCAAAATAGGAGCAAGCACCTACCTTGGGTCAGATTCCCTAGAAAAGCCTAGAAATGTGGCATTTCATTCCTCATAAAACTACCTCCAACATGTGGGGAGAGTGGATTTGATCATACCAAACATTTAGGCATGAAAAACCACCCCAAAAATCTAGCAAAACCTCCAACAAGATGAATAAATTTCCCCTAGAAACGTGGCATATGCCTCAAAACTGAAAATAACTTACCCTACATTCCCTCCACTTGTTTTGAAAGCACATGTTGAAAGTATGCATCATCATTTTGTTTGCATTTAGGATAACAAAATGATTTAAGGTTTATAAATGCACCTTAAAATCATTTATTTTACAATAATAATAATACAAAAAAGTATTCAAAGAAAATACTCAAAAGTACCCGCATTCATGGCTGAGGTGGCAGTTCAAGATGAAGTGGCATCAACTTCTCCATGTAAATGTGTGGCACTTACATAAGTTTGCAAAAGAAAACACAAGGCATAATAATTTTCCTAGGGCATAGAGTGTTTTTACTTGGCCACAAGGCATATATAAATTGGATTATTTTATTTGTAAAACAATAGCAAAAATGCCATGTTTCTCTTATTGGCATTTGCTAGACTTGGGGTAAAAACCCTAAAGCAAAAAAAAATGAACATTCATTTCATTTTACCTTTTGAAGCTTCTGGAAGAAGTTGAAGCGCCACCACCAAGGTTTGAAACTAAGATCCTTTTCTAATGAATTTCATGGCTCTATAGAAGCATCAACCTGCATTTTGGTTGTTTCCTTCATGAAACACACTGGTAAGTCATTTATTGATAGCAAAGATGGATACAAAAAAAATTGTTCATGAATTTTCTAAGCCTCATAGGTTGTGGAAACCTGTATCTTTTCTCACCCATCTTGTTTTTTTTTCTTCTTTGTTTGGTTTTTATACTTTTTTTGGCCGAATATCAAAGCTTCTAGAGCCGTCAAAGACAAGATCTTCATGAAAAAAGTGGAAGGAAAAGAACCAAAGAAGGTAAGACATTTCGGCATATTATAGTGTCTTGATATTATTTCATGAAAAAGAACCCAAGCCGTGGGCATTCTGTATAAATACATACTACGGGAAATGTGGCTTTGTTCTTTCTGCTCTATCGCTTTTGAGATTTTCTTTGCAAACACAGGAGACAACTCCATAGCCACGGGTATTTTGAATTTGTAGTTGTATTAAAAATATTGTATGGTTTTAAAACCATAGCCCTCTCTTCTTGATAGTCTTTTTTTTCATTTTAATCGCCCTGTAGTTGTGTATTTTGAGTTTGAAACTTAGCAAAAACCCCAAAATGGGTCACTGTAAATTATGAATAAAACAATCTCATTTTCCTGTGGTTGAAAACTATGGCTCAGCCCCTTTCATTTTTGGTATTCTTTAAACATTTCTAGAAATGTTATATGTATCTTCCTTTTTCTATCTGGGAAACTCCTGACATATCCCTTATAGATAATGCTTGCAATGGAAACCCTTCCTGGGTCGAGGGTTTACTGTAGCTTCTCCATCCTTTTTAAATCAAATGTTCTGGGTTTTCATACCATTTGAGTTCCTTTAGCTTACGCAATGAGGATTCGGAAATACATGTCTTTATTCCAAAATTACTGCTACAGGAAACCACCTCCTTTAAATACTTGACAACTGCCATGCCTTGAATCAAAATGCCACTCACAATTTTATTCCATGACTGTACAAATCTACCCATTTCAGACTGTGATTTTGCACTGCCACTGTGCCCCAATATTATTTGCAATTTATTTTCATTATATAATAGTTCATAACATAATGATGTTTGATAAAGAAACACGTTATGATAGAAAGCATAACATTGTCTCATGAAGTAGCAAAGATAATAGCATAATTGCAAGATCTCAATCCTTATATTGTATGGTTTCTCTTCAAAAGCCAATTGTAGGAAATTGATTTGCATTATTTGCTCATTCATTTTATTATTCACTGTTCCTTTAAATATTTCCAGTCCTTATCAAACAATTTTCCCCTATTTTGATGGTGAGTTTTATTGACCACTAAGCTTAGGCAAAGACTCAGTGTCAAAATTATCATCAAATCTGCCTTTTACATTTGTAGCTCCCACTGTATATATTACTATCATTGTACCTTTAATTACTCTGAATAACCACCATTTAGTTATGACTGATCTGCCTTTTCATCATCTATTTGGTGATGTCACTTGCAATCAATATCAAAGAAAAACAAAAATATAAATACACTATACTCAATAAGTGCATATACTCCTCTACATTATTCATTGTTGGTTAATCATACCTCTAAGGTACTATTTTGCACCAGTGTTACCATGCCCCATATGCACTGTTGTTTGGGCTAGCATATTACAACATGATCATTATGTAACTGAACTAATCATTTCATTTATGTTTTTACATCTTGATTTTAAGGGCTATGAAATACCGATCTTCATACTTGATGGTACCTTTTGCTACAACTGCTCCATTAGAATGACCTCATACATATGAATTGCTTTACTGCTGAATAATCATTTTATGCTCTTCATTATACTTAGTTACTATAGCAGAGTTGTAGATGAAGTCCTTTTCACTTTTGCAAACTGATGTATTCTCCTGAGAGCACATTTTTTATTTAAATCTTGAATGCAGAGAACTAGATGCACATTGTATGTATATAATGTCATGATATCATTACTGCTTTGTATTGCATCATTTGTCCATAGGATTGATCATCTTTGCATAATAACACAAAACACTAATACAAAACATTCGACTTCTAGGTACATCACCTCATTTAGGAATCATGCTAATGTTTAAAGGTGATACAATTTCTTTTGGAATTTCTTGCCTTTTTCTTTAGAGATATTCTCTTCTTTTTGGCACTAAAATGTTAGATTGGGAATCTCTAGAGGAGAGGCAAAAAATTTCAGAATAAAATTGTATGATGAGGTAGCATAACATAACTGTGACATAAACCGGTACTGCTCATATACATATCAAAAACAAGGTATAAGTAAAGATCCACCCTGAATATCTCATTTTGTCAAGCATGTTGGGCTCAACTCTTGTAGGAGCCTCATTTTACCCCACATGTTGAATTAGGATGAATAAAAAAAAGACACGATTACACCTGTAGCAAACAGTTAGAAAACATGTATATATGCTTGAAGGGCCTGATGATCCTATTTTCTTTCTTTGGACATGTACAACTTGTTGTTTGTTTAATGTATTTGAGGGACAATTTATACATTAATGGGTGCATGTACATGTAGTGTTAGAGATTGTCATTTATTAGAGAACTGCTCTAACATCATTGCAATTTTTAGATGCAGGGGTTGGAAATAGGGAGCTACAGAGAACACAAGATAGCTTTGAAGTAGAAGACCAAGCAGGACAACAAACTTTGACCAATCATCATGCAATGACTAGCCTCTTCCCCTATATGCACATTTTGTTTCTTTTAATTCATCAATGTATATATTGTACCTCATTTTCATTGAGCAAGTTAAGTCTCACGGCTTGTGTGAAGAAAATATGTACTTTTGAATCAATAAAGATTACTTTCAACAAGATTTGTACAAATCTTTTCAATATTGTATGCACTTGTATAAATGCAATAATCTGTTACTGAAACTTGTAATCTCTTTGATTTTTATGTTTATACAATTAAATGCAATATAGGGAAGATAGACAAGAAATGCACTTTACTTTCAGTTTGCAAACATTCTAAACTCAGTCAATCTTGAGAAAATAACAAAATGAATAACATTTCCTTATACCGTCGAAGTCTCGATGGTACGTTAATTTGATGTCTCAACGCAGAAGAAGTGTATACTGCCTTGCAAGAGGTACATGAAGGTGTTTGTGGGTTTCATGCTAGCGTGCCTAACCTAGTCCAATAGTTGTTATGAACAAGGTACTACTAGCCATCAATGGAGCAAGAAGAAATTCATTATTCCAAGAAGTGTCATCAATTCCAACAACATGGAGATCTTATGCATACACCCGCACAAAAGTTGCATCCTATCACTACCCCATGGCCCTTCTCTTAGTGGGGACTTGAATTAATAGGGAAGATATCACCAACCTCATCCAATTGACACAAATTTATCATAACTACCACGAAATATTTTACAAAGTGGATAGAGGCTATTCCTTTAACTTATATCATAGGGAAACAAATAGCTAAGTTCATTCTTAACTATTTGATCTGTTAATATGGTATCCCACAAACTATTATAATAGATAATGGATCTTTGTTTAAGAACTAAGATATCCATGAGTTGTGCTCGAGATTCTCTATCCAACACCATTTTTCAACCCCATATTACCCCAAAGAAAACAACTAGGCTGAAGCATCTAATAAGACCATCCTAAAAATCCTTAAAATATTGTTAATGGTGTTGGTTGTGACTGACACCTACAGCTAAATCATGCCTTATGGGCTTATAGAACCAACATCTGCACACCTATAGGTGTGACCCCCTTTTCCTTGGTATACGAATCAAAAGCAATATTTCCTATAGAGGTTGAAAGCCCATCCTTGAGAGTATCATTTAAGAATCTTGTTGGAAATGAAGAATATCAAGTATCTAAACCCAACGAGCTTGAACTATTAGATGAAAGATGCTTGAGTGCATTGAACTATCTCCAGGCCTATCAAAATCGGCTCAAGCGAAGCTATAATAAGATAATTAGAAATAGGAACATTCAGGTTGGTGACTTGGTCTTAAAGGAAAATTAGAAGATCCTGCTGAATCAAGATGGGAAAGGTAATTTTGAGCCAAACTGGCTAGGTCCCTTTATCATCACAACAAGCTACAACTCTGGAGCATATCAGTTGGCTACTCTGGAAGGAGAAACTCTAGTCGAACCTCTTAATAGCATCCATCTCAAGAAGTTATACACCTAGTGTATCATAATATCCAAAAAAAAAAAAAGCAAAAAAAAAAATCAAAAATCAAAAATCAAGGAAGCAGTAAAGAGAAATAAATTGTCCTTTACGTAAAAACCACCTTACGATGCTTCTGGGACTAGTACCATAGTGAAAACCTTGTAAACAAGCAGTACGTTTGAATAATTCATGCATCCTCATCTATCTTGGCACTATCCATCTACTATCGCATCCACTCCATCCTATTATCGCATCCATTTCACTCCATCCATTGCATATTAAAACGTGCACCCAACCATGGCTCGATGAATGATCAAGTGTTGAACCTTGTTGCACCATCTTTACCTACCTATCCCTAATAAACGTAACCCTATTCTGATCTAAGGGCACCCTCTTAAACCTAGTAGTGGATTGGATCCTTGTTCATACCATCACATCCATAGAACTATCAAAATACAAAACATCCAAAAAATCGTCAAAATCCAAAACAAATTCGTAAAACATCAAAATCCTAAAAACATTGTAGGTCGTCTCCAGATGAGCCACATTGAGTCAAAATACTCAAACTACATTGTCTCTGCATGTATAGCGTAGGCAAGGCCATCAACAATGAGCCCCCAAGGCACTAGGTCAATTCCTTTAGGTGTCCTTCTTGGTCTTTAAACTTGGTCGAAAATTAAAAAAACATTCAAATATCTTATCAAAATCCAAAAAAAATCATAAACCATCTAGATATACTCCAAAAACAGTGTCAATCATGGTCATTTGAACTACATCATCTCTACACATAAGTAGGAAAGGCCATCATCGATGATCGCCAAGGCATTAGGTTAAACCCCTTATGTCCCCCTCTTGGCCTCTAAATCTCTCTAAACATCAAAAAAATCCAAATATCTTCAAAAAAACATCAAAAACAACATCAAATAACCTCAAAATCACAAAAACATTAAAAAAATCTAAAAAAATCCTATCTCCATTATCACCTATTCGCAGTAAACTCTCCATCCATAATTAAAAAACCATTGCCTTCAACCTTTGACAATACAATCAACAAGCATAGAAAACATCAAAATCCAAAACTTCCAAGCAAAGAAACGAAATGACTGGATCATCATCAGACTAAAACAATGCCTAAGTGTTAACTACCCTGCCTTTTGAAAATCATCATCAACATCCTAGCATGTGTCTTAATGGATAAATCATTTCTACAATAGACATCATCGATGGATAACATCATGAAACATCAAAACATCTTTGACAAGTGATACAACAACATTGCTTTATCTTTTGTGATCTTATCTTTTGATTTATCTTAATGTCTCATTCCCAAGATCTCTCAAGGATTTTCATAAGGATTTAGAGAAGAAGGAATGGGGGCATTGATCATCAATTTCATTTGCTTTGTTTGTTGGATATTTTTTTAATACTACCATGGCAAATACTTGCTTTGTTTTGTGTGTGGAAGTTGTTTTGGGGAAATTCATGTAGCAGTTGCATATTAGGTACTCCATACCTCTCTTTGTAACTAGTCTGAAATATTTTGAACTTCTCACACTCTAACAAGGTTTCTGTATGTTTGGTATGAGCAAGAATTCTCCTTATTTGTGGAGTCAAAGTCCACACAATAGATACAAAGCCGCCTTGGTCATTAATACCCTAGTGCATCGTGTCTATTTGCTACATTAATAAGGATTGCTATAATTAGTCTCCATGAAGAAAAATAAAACTCATGTTTTACATATCGTCAATCATCTAGTTCCTTCTATCCTCTAATCCTACTAACACTTCTTTTGGATAACATCTCCATATTGCATCACAATATCATTAGAACCTTTTGTGAGCCCAACCTAAAAAATTAATTTTTCAGCCGATCTCTTGAGGGGGAAGCCCATCGTCTTATCATCCTTCCATTGACCATCAGGGCACAGTGGGGCATATTATTTTTTTTAAAATCTTGATCTGAGCATCAAATTCTTTGGAACAACGCAACAAGTACATTGTGTCAAAGAGGGGAAAAATGTAGACATGTAAAAATGCCTAACACATATCACACATCTTAAAACTACATTTTTCCATTATTGGCGTCATTTCACTTCATTTGCATCAGTAATCCCATTTTAACATCATTTCCATCATTTAACCCCATTTTTCTCTATTAATTAAAGTCTTTAATTGTTTAATTAATTCACTATGTTATCACTGATTTAACCTTATTCCTCCAGATTAATTAAATAAACATTAATTATTTAATTATGTCTCTAACATTACTTATTCTTCTTATTTAATTTAATAGTTATCATTAATTATTTAATTAATCTACTTTCCCTCTTCCAAATTAAATAATTAAATAAATTCCCCAAAATACACTCCGACATGGGATGGAAATATTTTGTAGTTTAAATTCATTTGTGTTTCCATTCAATTGTGCTATCTTTTTTGTTGAATTCATAACTATGGAAATTGCATTTCATGAGTAGGTTGGGTTTGATCATTTTTTTTATTTCATTTGATTGATTTCATTGATACTAATCCAGATCCAGAATTATCCCCTTACAGTTTGTGAGGGTTGTGAAGTTTTAAGGTACAAATGATTCACCCCCCTCTCAGTTGTCTTGTGCTTTCAACAAGGGTTGCATGTTGTGATGGTTTACAAAATTAAGCAAGCAAGAGAGTTCTAGATGAGAATTAGTTAGGGTTTAGTTTGGTGTTTTAGAAAGAAACACCTTGTAACTAATGATGGTTGCCAACCCAAAAGGAAATTATATTTTATTTCTAGTATTTTTAGTAGGATCCATAATAGAGTTTGGAAATTATATTGTAGTTTTGCAAGATCCACCCTATAGTAGAGATAGGAATTGAACCAATTAAAAATTAGATTTATATCATCATTTTATTTATTTATTAGGATAGTCCTAATCAAACTACATATTCTATAACCTAGTTTCAATTGAATTCAACAATTGAGTGGATGATAATCACCATCATTACAAATAAAAAATTCTCAAATCGATTGAGTGATTATGAGTGACAAAGGATACATGCCCCTCCTTAGGTTGACTAGTTAAAGAGCTCAACAAATTGAGCTAGTAAATATAAGGTAAATGAAATGTGTGAAGGTGAAAGAAATTTGGTTAAATTTTAGGTCAAGGTAAAATCCTAAAGATAATCACAAGGGAATATTTTGTTTCATGCTCCCAAGAATGGTTAAGGGATAATGACGGGAAACTAAGAAGGTGTAATGCCCAAAATTTTACACTGAAATACAATTAAGGACAAAACACAAATTTCAAATTTTGACCAAAAACACTAACATAATTCCCAAAGACTGCTTCCTACACATGAACCTCATGAAAGCCTAACAAACATTAGACCAATAATTAATAAGGACCTTGGCCACCAACACAATTGAATTCACAATCATGGTCGAGATTCAAATGGAGATAAGAATCTGCATCACCAAGGTAGGCTTGATTAGTTCCACTAATTCATCAATAAACACAGACTTAGTTCAAGTCACTAATTATGCAAATAATATATATATATATATATATATATATATATCAATAGTGACTTTAAATATTTAACAAAAGGACACACCTAGGGGCCAGACCTAATTCCTCGGGGGCTCGTCTCTGACGGCCTTGCCTACGTATATAATTCGCAGAGGAACCGTAGTTCGACAATATGAACTCCAACCCTCACACTTGGTTGGCCGACAATAGGGTATAACCAAAAAGGGTTAAAAAGGTGAATTGACATCAATATCACCCATAAGAAGATGTATATAACCATATATATATGTACTTTCATAAAGCTATGAGATTACATAAAATAATCTTTTTAGTCAATTAATAATCTATCAGAGCAAGCAATACTAAGACTAGAAGAGAGGAACTAATTATTCTAACAAGTCTATAATGTTTACTTTTAAAACATGGCCTCTCTAAAATAACAATTTACAATCACAAGGTGACTAATACTATTTTGGATACTTGGAGTTCTTAGGATTAAAAAACTAAACTCATTCCAATTCTAATATGAGAGATTCTAACTAGAGTTTAACATACATCCCTTATACACATGAATAACAATGAGTAAACCTTGGTCCAATAGATGAATAAAATTGACAGGTAATGTAATATTTGAAAATAATTTGATAAAATAATGTGTTGAGCATAGATAAGGCATGTTAAAAGTCTAACAAAACCCTAACTAAAATCAAAAACTAGCCTTATGAACAATGGCTAAGATCAATAACATTAAGTTGATTTGATCATTGACATTAAGCTTGTTAAGGAAATTAATGTTGTAGTTCCTATAATTGAAGTTTCGTATTCTATGAGGTCAATATAATACAATTGATATTGTATCTTCTTTATTTAGTTGAATTCAAGACTCCTATCATGCAACTAGGAATTGATACGTTGTAACTCTAAACATATCCATCTTAAGAACTATCGTGTTTCACACGTAGTAGTAATCCAATGGCAAGGTCAAACAAAACACCCACATCAAACCGCTAACAAGTTCAAGTACTCAACTCAAATGCCCAATAAGCATAAGATAGGGTCAAACAAGTATGCCATAGATTTCTTTGGAGGAAATAAATTTGAATTTACACAAACTACTAATAGTAAAACCATTTTTTTTTTTTTAAATTCTAATGTCTATTAAATATTCTATAACTTGAAGCCAATCGCCAAATAATTAATCAAGATTACTATACCTCATAACATACAAGGTTGTACGATAATAATAATAAAATACTACCAATTAACTTAATCAAAATAACAACTTATGTTAAAATGTCCAAAATAATTTGATGTCCAATAAAATGATTACTTTTAAATGGCAGAATTCCATTTATATACTAATTAGATTAATATGGTTTTGACAAAAAGAATGATACTAATTTAATGAAAACAAAAAAAATGGAGACGTTATCTAAATTTATCAATATGAAGTTTTCACACCATTTCCTAATTAAAACTTCAATTAACCCAACTTCACTATCATTGGAGCTTAGTAACTTTTAATACTTTATCTAATTACTAAGACAATTTAGCAGTTTTAAAACATAATTACTAGGCAGTTGAA
This sequence comes from Sequoia sempervirens, assembly GCA_007258455.2. Lineage (NCBI taxonomy): Eukaryota > Viridiplantae > Streptophyta > Pinopsida > Cupressales > Cupressaceae > Sequoia > Sequoia sempervirens. The sequence goes on from VDFB02292689.1 coordinate 11,740, forward strand.
AAACTGTCATAACTTTTTCATTTCTCCTCCAAATTGAAAAATTTAAAATGTTTTAGAAAGCTAAAAACGAGAAGAATAAAACCCTGAAAGGAATTAAGAATATTAGTCAAGACATGCGAGCAGTTTTTTCTGCAACCTACCTCACTGGTTTCTTCAAAATTGTAATACAGCCAAATGATATATTTTAAAATTCAATGCTAGATAACTCTATACATGGTATCCTTTATTAATAGACTGGATACACAATTATACTATGCATTTTATGGATTAAGTCAAGCCTATGATTTAATTTATTATCCATATTAACCTCTTAACAATAAATGCTAATATGTTTCCTATTATCCACACTAACTGCACCCACATTCTCATCACGATATAGATTATAATCAATGTTATTATTTTTTGTGATTGATCGCTGGTAAGGACATTAATTGTCTCATGATATAAAATATATTAAATATATGTAGTATTTGACTTAATATCATGACATCAACACAATCATTATTCTTTTTAATACCCATATCAATATTGGACTTATTACTATTACTTATAATGTTATTATGGCTACGCTTCAATAGACTCATAAGAAGTACAGAACAATAGAAATTATCACATACTAATAATTTGCAGCAGATAAGCTTAGAGATTCCGGCCAACAACCACCACCATCTTCAATAATAATCTTGTCTTGTTAAGAAAACCAAGCATTAACCAATTCGATGCAGATTATAACATGATATAATTTTACAACATACCTTATCATTTCTACTATTCAATAACTTGTCACAGAGGTAATAAATGCCTACAAAAAAAATGGAACTGCCAAAGGAACACTAAACAAAATCATGCAAATGCACTGCAAAACTCAACTTTCTCCCAGCACATGTAACATAGGAAGGGCTACGGGCGTCCATCACGGTGAATAAAAAAAAGAATAATTTGCAGCTAGGAATAGTGTGACTTCTAGGCATTATGTTGGTTACTGTTGTGATACAAGCAAATTGCAGAAGCACAAATACAACACGAGAAATCATTTACATGCCTAAATGATGTGAAAATAAAAAACAAAACAAAATGATGCTTGGTCTCTTATACAAAATACCTCTACACAATATCTAGTCTACATGACCAAGTCTTGTCATTAACATCAGCTGGAGAAATTCAATCTTGGGCACACAGTTATCATTGGCTAGCAAACTTCACAAATTTTTTTATTGTCATACTAATTGGTGGACACTAACAGGCAATACACAAACTACATTTTTAGAAGGAAAAGAAGTGAATGCTATAGAACTGGGTAGGGAACACTATCAAGTTTTAGCTGTCTCTATTGCTTGGCACATCTTGCTTTACAAGGGAGCATTTAACATTCAGAGGCATTATGCCTCAAGCATTCTCTGAAATCCACCGCTAAAATAAAATGAAGTAAAGTAAATTGTATTTTCTCAAATGCTAGTTACAAATCCCAGATTTTTTTTTTTTTTGAAGACATTGATTACCTTATATAGTGAACAATAATCGCAACAAGCCTTGGATCTGTTTGCACATTTGTAAGTCTAAATTTTTTTTAAACCAATTTACATTCAAATTGATAGATTAAGAGTGAGTCGAAACAGATAAAAATAAGACCAATGTGGCATGTTCTTCAGCATATAGGCTGGTTCATTACAAGGGAAGATCAGATAGTAGAAGAATAGCCAAACATGGGTACTTAAGCAAATGAAGTCCGTAACATGCCAAAGAAATGTGTGCACGACGGATGATTATGGGAGTATTATTGAGAACAAAGATTTGAATCAAAGGGACTGATTTAGATATTCTAAGAATTGTGCAATAACAAAATTTAATGAGAACTCATGACAATTTACTAACCTGTAAATTCTTTTAATTTATCTGTTTGCCAAACTTTCTTTCCAATGTTCTCTGCTCTCAATCATTCCATTTCTTTTCCCGTAGTATCTTCAAAGGTTGCCTCCCCCTTTTTTTTTTAAAATCCTTTTTGTGTGCTATCTGAAAAAAAATAGATTGGAGCCTTCCCTCAAGCTCTTTCATTGGCCTTGCTGCATGCCCAACAAGACAACCCACCCACATTCGCCTACCTCTAGTCAGTAGTTAAGGCTTGCCCCACACGCCATAACAATGTGGAAGAAAAGACAGGGCTCTGAAACAAGACATTGTCAATGTACAAGAAGTATTCTTTTTCTATGATATCCTTTAAGCTTTTTGCGTCCATTTTGGACTTCTCTTTCAGTTTGTTTAGTACCATTGAGATCCTACAAAATCAATGATAGCAGATCTTCTACAATGGGATCTTTTCTACTTTTTTCTAATAAGAGTAACTTTAGAATGTTTCCACCCTTGGAGTTTCTCTTTTTTATGCATCTTTCAGTGTGTTCTTGCGAGATCCACCAATATTTTACACAACTACTGGTATTGTTGCTTCATCTCTTTCTTTCTTTCTTTCTTTTTTCCAGTCAAGCTGTGGAGTGACATCATCCATTTTCTGCTCTATCCCCACTGCTCGTTATAAAACATATGCCAATTCCCTACGCCTTCTCCCTCTAATCTCCATGCTGCTGTGTATCCTTAGATTACTGTCTTTTTTTTTTGTTTAAGTCTATATCATTGATGTTTTAACAACCCAAAGGATGGGATAATTTCCTTACCCAACACCTTCCTCTATCTTCTAAACTCTTACGCCACTCTCTCTTCCCCTTTTTCCACGCTGCCCACACTTGTATATATTAAATCTCATTCCATTAAGTCAATTCTCCATTGGCTGCCATTTCATTAACTATTAGTCTCCCGTACCATAATTGACTGCCATCAATTAAATGGGTCCATGTGCCTCATTAATTGTATGGGATTTCCTTATACTGACACAGATCCAACAGTTGCAGTAGAAGATAGAATACAAGCTAAACAAATTGGTTGGCACTGGCTATAGAGGCGATAATTTGCACCGGCGAGCATGGATGGGCATCATGGCCTTATGCATGCATTTCTTGCACTTTTATAACGGTTCTGTCAGGGTACTACTGACAGGTACTTTTATCGGCTTCTCAACCGTGATGCCTCAAGCGTCGCAGTCAACTTTGCCCAACTTCGCCATGCCGCCAACTTCACCGTAAATGCTTTGATTTAATGCGGCTACCAAACTATGCTACCACCTTCAATGTCATTTTCGCGGTCATTTTGAAAATAGGTTGTGCTGTCCATTTTCAATTTCGTTGCACAGTTGAGAGAGGACATTCATACACAGTCCATTCAGGCATTAGCGGAGGAGCGACCAGCGTGAGCTGCACCAAACGAACAGCGCAGCACCAGGTCCCTTTCAATATTTTCTTTTTTGTCTTCTTTTTTTCCGACTGTTCCAAACATATTAAATTTCCGCATATTAAATTTTGTATCCGCATATATTAAATTTGTATCCGCATATATTAAATTTCATGGCTTTATTTCCGCATATTAAATTTGTATCCGGTAAATTTGAATTCGTCTCATCCCTATCTCTCGAGCTCTCTTTGTATTGGGCTGTTTGTTTTTTTTTGTTTGCTTCTTCACTGCGCCCCTCCAAGAACTGTTCTCCACAGCAGCAATCCCCTGTTTTGGTTGGACCCTAGTCCTACTCAGTGGACAATTGGCAGCAATCTATGAGGAAAATTAAAAATATTGTAATGTAAATTAAGAATATTATATTGATTGGATTTTTTTCCATAATTATTATGATGTAATAGTTTTTAAGTGGATTGTTATATTTTTTTTTAATTTTTTATTAAACTTCTTAGAATAAATAAATGACAATAATAATTAATTATTTTAATTACTTATTATCATCTACACTTTCATACATGGACAAATTATACTCTAAAGATTATTTGACATTTTAAATTCGAAAAAAAGTGTAATAAGTAAAATTTAATCTAATTGTTTTAGAATAATTTATTATTAATTAATTTACACTTATATTTAAAATATTAAATATTATGAATATTATAATGTAAATGAAAAAAATTCTATTAATATAGTAAGTTTTATTCATAATATATAAATTGTTAATAGTGGCATTTTAAAAAAAATATTTCATAATTTTTTTTAAAAATTAGTCATAATAAATGTCAAGAGGCCTTTTATAATGGTAGCAAGGTGTGGATTATAATAGTCCGAATGTATTAGTAAAAAAAAAATATTTTTCACTTTAAATTTAATTAATTTACATATTAAAATATTTATATTTAATAATAAACATAATATTTTCAAAATTAACAACACATAAAATTTATGTTTTTATATATAATAAATAAAATAATTTTTAAATAAATATAAATAATTTCAAATTGAAATTTCTCCACATAATTTAGATAAATGTATTGAAAATATCTATATTAATATTTATAATTTTTTTGTTTTAAATTTCCGCTCCTCACATTAGTTTGGGTAATTATTTACTAAATGTGCATTCTTTTTATTTCTTTATCATATTGGCCTATCCATATTTTTCCTAAGAGATAATTGTATCATTTTAAAATCCCATTTTTAGCCCTAGGGAAGTGCCACCATATAGAGCTTATAATATAGTAGTTGAGGTTCAAATAATTTAAGGAAAGCTTACTTATTTTAAGATGATAAAATAGGACAGTAAAATATGTTTTGGTATATTGTACTTATAGGCATATAATTTTTCTGTGGAGTTATATGCATAGAATATTCATAACTACAAATTTAGATTTGTGTATAAGGTTCAAATTAATGAATTTTTAATACAATCTAGATTATTTTTATAATTTGTGAATTCGATCTAATTAAGTTTAAGAATGATCTAATATATATTTTTATTTTATTTCTTACATGATTGAGAATAAGTGATTTTGAGTTAGTTCAAAAGTTATGGTCAAAGTAGTAGATAGCTAACTTTTGAATTCTAAAATCAACTTGTATCTTTATTTCTTTTAATTTCTATGATATGACCTATTGTAACTTGAAATTAGATTAATTCAATTTTATTTCTTTTATGTTCTTTCAACCTAATTTTTCATACAAAGGTGAATTGTATTTCCTTAAATTTAAATGAACCCAACACTCAAAACCTTCTAAAATTTTACGTTAAGGTTTTGACTTTTCTTATATCTATAATTTTTAGATTTGATATTTTTATTACTATGTCATTTATATCCCATCACCACCATCCCATCTTTTGATTGATTGAGTTTCATTATTATATCATTTACCATGGATCCTTACGAAATTTTATTTTGGGGTTTCCCTCATGCATACATCATGGATTATGAGCTATTTTCATTCTTTCTTGATTCTCGTCCTTTTATCCTTAATTATTTTTCCTTATTTTATGACATAAATGATCCTACATGTTTCATGCATAAGATTGTGGAGTATTTGAGAAATGTTCCATCCTTTTTAGACTTATGCATGGCTTCCCATCTATATTAGAGGATTTTACTTTATTTATCTCCATGACTCGTCATGATTCTTCATCTCATGAGATAAAAGATGGCGATACTTTAGTCCTAATCTCCCATAATACATATGGGTATATTCCTTCATATGGTGATGTTTCCTAGTAAGCATATATTATGTGCATCTCATCTCCCATAATATCTAGGGATATTCCTTCATGTGGTGATATTGTCTAGTAAGCATATATTTTGTACATCTCAAAAAAAGTTTCCTTTTATCTCTATTGGTTTTCCTACATGTGTCTCTCTTTTTCTAATACACATGTTTTAGCTTCATACAAGATTGGTATTCTTTCTTGTCATTCATGTTGCTCATGCTATATTGATGATATATTAAGTGACTATCATGGTGACAATTCATTATTTTTTAATGATAATTCTCACGACTCTTATAAAAATGTTACACAGAGTTATAGTTCTTCACATTTTGGTGTCCTTTCCTTGGGAGTCTCATAGAAATGTCCATGCATATCATGATGTTATATGCCTTTTTTATAACAACGGTTTCTCCTTCAAATCCTTTTATGCCTTTATATGATATATATTTTTGTAATTGTTGAGTACCTTGTCTTACATATCATATTGAGAAAACACATGGAGTATACATTCATTGAATAAGAGAACTATGTAAAGATATCTTAGATTATTTATTTAGCTTGTGTGCAACTATTTAGTGATTTATCTCTTAAATCCTCCCCTACTAGTACTAGTGATTTATCTACACATCAAGCTATTGGACATGTTGAGCATGATATTTCACATTATTTGTACTCCACCATGAGTATGTTCGAAAATCTAGATGGTATATTTATCATTATGAGAAAATATTTAAAAAGAGATTATAGTAATGGAATATTACATAATCCTTCAAAATATGGTATAAAGTCCTTTCCCTCACCAAGTAGATTTCTAGAACCATGTTTATAAGTATAATGATAGATCTAATCCATTAATAGAATTATAATCCTTGTAAACTTCATGCTACTTATTTTCATAAGGACAAGTTATTTGCTAGATTGTTTCCAACAACCTTGAATGACCAAGCATTCACATGATTATTTATTGCCTCATTCTATTATTATATCGAACATTCTCATTATGACATTGAATCCATGACAAATGTTTCTAAAATTATGCAATGCAAGAAAGAAAAATACTAACTAGTTCATGATTATATGTTAAGATTTCAAGTTTTGATTACTATTATGAGTTTCACATTAAAATAAGATGATGTTCAAGGCTTTTTTATTAATTATTTAAAAATGAGAGCATGCTTTATTATAAAATCCTTATCTATCCCATTGGTGAGGCCAAAAAAACACTTAAAATTAGGATCCTCCGCATTGGACATGAACTCTCCCACAAGAATAAAATTCACTAGAATATGAAATAGCAAGTGCATAGAAAATATATTAAAATGAGCATTAGGAATGTAAAGTTGAGACACCTTTTCCTATCACTAATGGATCTTTTACTATCAATATCACCAGCTTCCTTTACCAATAGCCTCATTTCTTTTACTATCTCTTACTGTTCTTGAACATATGTTCATATCCAACAATTTTATGTCCATTTGGAAAATATAATAAATCTCCCATATGTTAACTTTTTTATTAATGTTGTCAATTCTTCATCCATAGCCTCTTTCCAAGAATCTACATCATTAATACCAATAGCTTCCTTTACAATCCTAGGCTTATGAGTGTTAGTGTATAAAGAAATTTCACAAATTTATCCAAGTAATAATGTGTTGTGTCAATGGAATTGAAGTCATCGTATAAAATAATTGTATGTTTGGTTTGGATCATTGATGTCATTGTTAAGGGTACAAGTAGGTCTATTATTAAGACACCATGTTAATGTAAAAATTATGTTGTGGGAACAAATCATGTAGTTTAAATAATCCCAAATCATAACATTGTCCCATATAATCTTATTTGTAAATTGAATTTGTGGTAAAAGTCATTTTTAGAGAAATGATCTTATTTGTAAATTCATTGGGGTTCAATTGAATTTTAGGATGATAATAATTCCCATGTTTGTTTATATTCTTGAATTTATGGTAGAAGATTTAATTTTTTAAATACATATTTGAACAAGATAGAGGTCCACTAACCATGTTAATATTATTTAGAATGGGTAGGCCAAATAAATGGGAATCACTTATTTCTCTACATGTGCAAGACATTCCCAACGAGGGAAATCATTTCTCAAGTGTTGACCTTGAATGGACACCTATTGGAGGTGGCAATAGTTAGATAGACATATGTGCTGCAATCCCTCTTGAAAGACTCCCTCAGTTTGTCAAAGGAGAAGGTTTATTGGATAGTACAGAGACGACATTTGTACGAAAATTGAATAGAAAGACCGACTTGATACAACCTAACAACCAGGAAATGAAGATGTACTCAAGGTTTGCTTATATTTAATATAATAATGAAGCATGTCAAAACTTATATTTTCTATTTGTTATATTAATTAATATATATATTTTGTACATGTGAAAACAGTTATTGGTGTGCTTTTGGCCCTGAGGACAAAAGAAATAACTCTGAAAACAACTCTGAAAACAATTCTGACAACAACTTTGAAAATAACTCTGAAAACAAGAAAAGGAAACGAAGGTTTATCCAAAAAAGGGGTTGTCAAACCCACTTTCTTGTTAAGGTTATGTATGGTAGACCAGATGTTGCGGTTATTACATATAATGATTTCAGTCATTGTGATGCTAAAGGTGAATTTTGTCATGGAAAAGATGACCCTTCTAGTGATCCAAGGAGTAGTGTTGCACCAAGGTTGTCAAATGAATGCAAATCATATATTGAATCCTTATTGCTAATGGGGGTGGGAATTGACACAATATGTGAACAACACTATTTAGACCCTAGTTTGACACAGTTGATGAATAAGAGGGACACATATTTGTTAAGGAAAGATGTCTTGAATGCATGGAATAGAGTGCGCTCACTTCGATCCCAAAAGAATGAAGATGATGCAAAAAGTGTAAGCATGTGGCATATAGAGGAGAAAGACAACTTTTTTATTATAAAAGACCAAACAATGTGGAAAATATTCCATTTATGGTAGGCATCCAAACTCCATGGATGCAAGAAATGATGGTGAAACATTCACATAATGCAATTATTGCTATGGATTCCACATTCTCAACAAATAAATATGGTGTAAGTAAAACAATTTTAATTGTATTTATGGATTTTAATGAAATTATTAATTTCTTCTACTAAAAATATAATAATTTATGGTTTATTCATGTGTAGTATCAGTTATATACTTTGCTTGTATTTGATGAACAAGAGGCTGGTATACCTGTTGCATGGGCCATATCCTCAAGAAATAAAGTTGAGGATATAAATGAATGGTTGATAAAAGTTTATAAAAGAGGGAAACAATGTAAAGAAGATTGGAATGTCAATGCATTTATGACAGATGATGCTAGTGCCGAGATTGAAGCAATCAGGTTTTTATTGGCCTTAATCTTTTATTTAAACTGAAGTTAACTCGTTGTAATTGCTTAATATTTAGTTTATAAAAAGCTGAACATTACACTTATCCTCGTAACTTGTAGATTATCCTTTCATTGCTGGGTACTTTTATGTATTTGGCATGTACGTAGGGCATGGTTGAAGAATGTATACAGGTAAGTCATTCTTTTATTAAAATACTTGGAATACCTGAACATTTCATGTTCGAATTTCATAGCTTGATATTATGTTTTATAATCCAGGTATGTCAGTAATAAGGATGTTGGGAGTAATATGTTCATTAGATTGGGTGAGATAATGTATGCAATGAGTGATGATGAAGACATCACTACTCATCTAATAACAAATTTCATGGAGGAATTCAAAGAGGAGAAGAAATTTATTGATTACTTTCAACAAACTTGGTGTCATGATGAAACTCGTATTGGTAAGCTCATTGAATTATTCATTATGATTTTGTATGCATTTATATTGTTTAACTTGTTTTTTATTTATACTAAGACATCATTTTGTGGGTTTGTATAGCAATGTGGGCAAAAAATTATAGAGGTTTCCCTCATGCAAATCAAGAAACCAATGCTTCCATAGAGTCATACCACTGCCACATCAAGAGTCACTATTTAAGTGATCGTGCTAAGAGGTGCACGAGGAGAATGGATTGGCTTATCCATACACTTCTTCATAGGGTAGAGCCATTCTACAAAAATAAAAGATATTTGCAATTATCTGGGTTTCTGACTAACTTCAAAAAAGAACGATATTACACAACTGCATTAGAGAGGTCAAAAAAAATACCAGATACAGATTGTTGCCCATATGATCTCGTCCCTAACACATACCAAATAAGAAGCCAAACAACTCCAACAAAATGGTACCTTGTTAGAAAATATGGACCAGATTTGCATGTGTGTGACTGTCAGTGGGCAAAGAAGGGAAACACATGCAAACATGTGTTAAAGATTTTAGATCTTCTAAAGCGAAACAAAATAAATGAGCAAGATCAAGTTGTTGGTAAGGGTCATTTGAGATTTAATTTTAATATTTATATGTTAAATGATTATTATTATTTTTCAAAAATAACTAAATTAATCTCATTGAATTATAGATGGCACTACTCCATTGCTTGATGATGATGAGAATGTTAGAGGGAGATTCAGTCATGGAAACAATACCATTGGTAATATTGATATGGTATTTACAATTAAATATTAGTTTTTTTTATGGTTCACAAAATTAATTAAATCTTAATCGAATTATAGATGGTTGCAATCAAATAGAAGATCAAGAGGTGCTTAGGATTGCCATTGGTGAAGACCAAAGAATAGGTAAATCTCAATGTCACCATTTTATAATAAAATATTAAGATATTTTTAGATTTAATCATTTTTATTTGTATTACAGATGGCTGGAAATCATCTGGTGCTTTGAATGATAACTTTCGAAATTCTATTGATTATTTAAATCATCTACTCCAAAATTTACCAACCAGTGAAGATGAAAAAGAAAAGTTTTGTCAATGTATTGGGAGATTGCGAAAAGATATTCATACATCTCTTCCTTCCTCTTCCACATTTACATCAATCCCTGGTTCAGATAACATATCTATGAGACGAATATCACCATGGTTCAGTCCAAGCAAAATGTGTAAACGTCATTCAATTCATCAAAGAGACAATGCCATTTCTGAAGACTTGAATGAAACAATTGAGGACTATGAAAATTTTCAATTTCCCTCTACAGGATGTAGAAAGAAAAAGAAAAAAAAGGTCATTAAACGCTCAAGCATCGCAATAGAAGAAGAAAGAGTTAGTATTATGCAACAACACAGTAAGTATATTTTTTAAAAAGAATTTTAGTAATTTGCATAGCAATACTTCTTGTTTTTATTTCATATGTTAAATACATGTCATTGTAGGTTTGGATGATCAAGAAAGTACTCAACGACATCAATTACCTTTCTCGATTGATCTAAACCAAACAATAATAGATGAAATACAACTTATAGATGGTAATTTTTTAACTATTAAGTGTGTTTATTAACTTTATAGGAAATTAGTCAATTCCTATCTCTAATCAAATTTCTAATCTTTATAAATTTACTATTGTTTATATTAATTACATAATGTAGTTTTACACTTGAAAACTTTATCTATGTTGATGTGTTAAATATGTGTCATTGCAGCTTCAGAGGATCAACAAACTAGTAGAGAATACATGTTACCTTTTTCTATTGATCTTAACCAAGAAATGACAATGGAGACAATGCAAAGTGGAGATGGTATAAAAATTATAGAACGCACTTCAATCAATTTTATGTTTTTAATTTGTAAATTATTTTTTTCTATGTTGATGTCTCAAATGTGCATGTTATTGTGGCTTTAGATGATCAACAAAACACCCAACAGCATATGTTTCCATTTTCTATTGATCTTAACCAAGAAGCAACAACAATGGATGTAATGCAAAGTAAAGATGGTAACAATATGGTAATTTGAAATTTCTAAATTATACATAAGTTTTTATTTGGTGGTCTAATTTATTTACCATTTAGCTAATTAATCAAATTTATGGTTTGTCTTGTTACTGTGTAGTCAACTTTTCATCCATCTAGTGGCATGAGGAGGCTACATTTTGATGATCCACCACAAATGTAAGATTTGTCTGAGACATAAGATCAATTCGAATATTGGAATGTGTAGTTATTCTACATACACTTGGTATGTAGATCTTGAGATGACATATGTAACATTTTGAGTTGGTATAAATGCCAATTTTGTATATGTGTAGAGAATTATTCTACAATTTTATATATAAAAGTCTATATACAATATAATTTTTGTTGACCCCTTTCACATAGGTTTTGACATTGATGTGAAGGGTTGATTTTGACACTTATAGTGTTGGCATATATTCTAAGGTCTTCTGTATTTAATGATCATCGAGGTTCATTTTTGGTTTGGTACATTTCTGGTGATACCTTTTTGCATACATTTTTGTAATTCATTGAAGGCTCAGTTCTATTGGTTTGGTCACAAAGGAAACATAAAATTTTTAGTCACAAAATTATGCAGAGGCTATGGGACTTTTGGAAACACATAATGATTTGAAGGATTTTCTATGAAGCAATCTCAAACCCTCTTCTAGGCACCCTACAGGAGATAAGCCTCAAAGTTTCACTTATGACTTTAAACCTTCACTTATGGACCCAAACCCTTGGGAAGCTTTTAAAAGACTCAAACAAACTTGTCTTGAATGGTTTCAAGCCCCAAACCTCTGACTTAAACACAAACTCACTTTTTGCACCTTGACTAGGCTTCTAGCCCAACTAGGCCTCTAGCAATGGTTTTTTTTTTTACTTTTCACTCAACTTTTTCTAACAACTTTTTGTAAAGGACTCCAAAAATAAATGACTGATTAAGATGTATTTTGTGATGCTACACAACATACCAAAACCTTGTTGGCACTTGTTTTGGATCAGACCTACCAAAATCTATTGTTTCCTCAAATTTAAGGCCCAATTAGCCCACTTTTCCAAAGCAACCCCTCTCTAAACTTATCCCCTAACTATGAAACTTTCAACAGTATCTTAAAATGTTTTTAAACCAAGGATTTTCAAGTTTTTAGGTGCCTATGACACCCTTGACACCCTCAAACACAAAACCCTCACCAAATTGCTCCAAAATTAGGGCCTCTTGAAAATTAGCTTTCCCAACATTTCCACAACCTTATCTTGGACTTTTCACCAATAACTCAACATATATAAACACCTTAAACTCAAAAATATACCCCTCATTAAGGCAAATCTTCTGCTGCTACACCTTAGCCTCCATTTCCATGCACTTTTCCTTGCTAAAACTCGGTGTACACCCAAGAATCACTCTTTCCTGTACAATAAATTGTTAAATCTATATTATACATGTTATAATAGATCCATTTCACAAGTTACAACATCATTCCCTCATGAAATGGATCAAACATCCATGAAAAACCTCAAAATTAGTGAAAAATCTGCACTTTCTTGAGGACAGTCAGCAATAATATACAAAGAATTGTTTGTTGTTGCTTTCAGGACATTCAAATGACCTCAAAAAAAGTTGATACAAGTCCCTAAACCATCCTACTAAAAAAATCTTCAATAGAAATCAATAAATCATCAAAGTTGCTAAAACTCCTAAAAATCACTTTCCCGCCCAAAGTTGGAAGTTTAAAATTTGAATTTTCCAACTTTTATTTTATTAACTCCTACTAACTAAAAATCCTTAAAACCTATTACATGGCATTATTCAACCTTAATTAACATGATTAAAACACTAAAAACCTATCTAGACTCTTAGGACATTATTTGTGCAATTACAATGCATTTTGGTCCTATGGTCCTTATCAAGACCCTTAGGACATTTGACTCCCTTAATGTTTTTAACCATTTCAAAATTCATTATAGGCTTCAAAATTTCATAATTAACTTTCTGAGTTCCTTGATAGGTCTTCATGACCCCTGCATCCTCATGTCTGTTGAAGTGTTCCTTGAAGAGCTTGGGTGCTCCTGCACCATTCTCCCCAAGAAAGAAAAAGTTCTTGCCCCAAGAAGTATCCAACTTGTTGCTGCCATAATACTCCTTGTTCTTGTATGTTTGCAGCTTCTGATTACCAAGCATGAAATATCCCAAAGTTACCTTCTTCCTTTTCTGCCAACCTGCATTCATGTCACTCAACATGTTAGTGTCAAAACTGTGTTTTGTTTGTCCTTTTTGCTGCTTGATCTCAATTTGATCTTGTGCCCTATCTTACCCTGTCTTACCCTGCACTTTGGCCTGCAAATTCTTCTCAAAACAGATCACAAAACTCTCATTAGACTGCTCCAAAGGCAAAGGAACCAACTTATACCTAATAGCATCTTTATGCACCAAATATGTGTTATGAAATCCATCTTTAAACAGCATACTAGGGATGGATTTTGATGAGAAATTACTTTGTTTCAACACCCATGACAAGTACTAATGCGGTTTCAAACTGTTTTGCATGTTTTGCTTATACTGTCCTATGGAGACAGCCCCAAACAAAGAAAACTCGGGCTTGAATTGACCAAGCCATGCATGCCCTAGACTTGTAGAGACTCCAAAGACCCTTAACAACATGAGACAGCAGTAGTTACTTGGAAATCCAACGTGGGTTTTAGGCAACCAACATTAAAAGATCAAAATACACATATTTCTTGAAAGATTCTCTTCATTGTTCTAATGGGACAGTCTAGAAGGAAACAAACCAAGCTTCAAACAACCAAAGTAAGCCTTGCTCCAGGTCTACACACTCACCAAAAACATCAATAAACATTTTTCAACCCATGGATCAAGTTTTTCAAACGTGGGTTGAGAGATTTAGTAGCAAAAAGAGAGAAATCACTATTTTTCCCTAGTTTCCTCCTATGGACTGTCATAGATTTCTCACAATCCCAAGCAAATGAAGACTCAAACCCAAATCCAAATTAAAATATAGATCAAGACAGAATTTTTCTCAATATTTCAGGGTTTTTGAGCAGTTGGAAAAATATTTATTACATTTTTAGTGCTTGCTGCCCACCCTAGCTAAGGTTTAGACAGTTTTCACCAAAATCACTATAACTTCAACAAAACTTGATGAAATCTCCTGAAATCAACACCATTTGAAAGAGGATTCAACAATATTTAACGTGCAATTGGTTTCAAGCCATTACCAATTCCGTACAATTCATACGAAACCAAGAAAGTGACCTGAAACTCAGAAAATCACAACAAAACTGGGACAGTTTTTGGCAAAATCTCAATAACTTTCTCAAAACATGATGAAAATTCATGAAACCAACGCCAAATGAAAGAGGGAACACAATAATATAACATGCAATTGGTTTTATTCCATAAGCAGGGCTGTACAGGCCGTACAAGAGCCAAAAACTTGCTGCAACTACAGAAAACAATGGAAATCTTATTCAAAATTCTTGCATAAACACCAAAAATCACTTCAAATGTTCAATGCTCAACCATTCCAGGCTCCAACTTGCCTTTTACAATAAATTTTATCAGTTCAAGATGTTTCCCATTAATATTAATGAGTTTTCATCATTTTTGCCAAGTTGCCAAGATGCATGACACCCAAAATAGCAACTTTTGCAAGTTTTGGACAAACTCACACACAGCTGAAAACCCACACCCAAAATGATGTAATTTCACTAAAAAACAGTAGGATTCAATGGTTTTTGAGGTCATAGGTCTTTCGGATTGAAATTTTCTCCAAAATTGCAAAGTTTTCACATTGTAAGTTGGTGTAATTTCACCATAATGATGTAATTTCACTAAACAACAGTTCCCTCTTTTAAAAAATCAGTTGAGGGCTGTTGGGGAAGGTGGGATAATGTTTAAAAAGCCTCCCTTGGGTCGACGGTGGGGGTTGGTTGGCATTTTTTAAGTTTTCAAGCATTTAATAAGAAGAAACTCTATTTTTACAGTGTTTTTGACTATTTTTTCAATTGGTACGGCTTGTAGCAACATTGTGTGGTCCTCTAATGCAACTTG